>VWZV01006848.1:785771-836233 GCA_013397155.1 Irena cyanogastra | reverse complement strand
CACTGCTCACACACCTGCACTGCTCTCCCCCACACACCTGCACTGCTCACCCACCTGCACTGCTCTCCCCCACACACCTGCACTGCTCACACACCTGCACTGCTCACCCACCTGCACTGCTCTCCCCCACCCACCAGCACAGCCGTGCTTTGGGCATGTCCAGCCTGGGAATGCCACCACAGGTGCCAGGAAAACGCCCCAGACCAGCTGCCCAATTCCCTAGGAACCCATAAAGATAAACCCACCCAGAACTGCCCGGCAGAAGGCAGGGAAACCTGCAAAGAAACCTGAGGGTGGTAATGAAGACACCGTGTTGTTCAAACCTCTACTCCAGACCCGTGGTTTCCAAAGGGAACCTGCCCTGCCCTGCCCAGGCCACTGACCCAGCACAGCCCATCCCCTCCCCAGCAGCACTCTGATTTTCCAGAGGCAGGGAACTGTCAGCAAAGCTGCCAGCTTTCCACTGAGAGCCTGGAGCCTCACCTTTCCATTACCCAAAACATCTGACAGCCGGTTATCCTCGTGCTGCCTGAGCAGTACTAGACAGAATGATTGGAATTAGCATTTGCTGCCAAAAAATATTGGATACTTTCTAATCACACTAGGAGAGCTCTTGCTAGCTTTTCAATCTCAGAGATGCTTAATATAGTGAAGCAGGAAGATGAAGTTTCACTTTCAAGCTGGAATTCAATAATCCTACTTGAAGCAGTTTTAGAAACAAACTTTAACCACTGTCTCAGCATCTAGAAATACAGGAAAGATCTTATCTCTATTGTATTATCATTAAATTTTAATTCTCTCAAACCAGTGCCATATCATACAGAAGTTAATTCATAACTTATCCCTAGTAATCACAGCATAAAAACCAGGTTTTTATCTTTTGGGTTTGTACACAACAGCTGAATCCCATGAGTCCAAGTTCAATATACAGCCCCTACTATTTTAATGTTCTGATCCCACATTATCACTTGCCATACTTATTTACTGCTTATTTTCTCTACAGTTCTCAATTTCCACAGTACAGCAAAATGTTTTTGTCTTCTATTTTGTTTTCTATTAAAAGAGAAATTGAACTCATCGCTTTGACTTTTACCATGGCACTTCGAATATAAGGCAAGCTCCTGATAACAGTCTCATTTTTATCAGAAGTTCACACCTTTTCCTCTGCACTAAACATTGTTTCTTCACCGCAAATGAATAAAAACTTTGTTGTTAATGATTCAAACAAACATTTAAAAATATTAGGCTGGACGTTTCAGCTCTAACTTTGCTTGGAATTGTATTTCTGATTTATTGCACATTCTATGCTTTTATGTCATATGTAAATTTAAACAGGACTATGTATTTTTAAAACCCTGTGTTGAAAGATCTTTAAAGTTGCAAGGCTAAGTGAAGGAAAGCCAAAATTTAACCTGACTGTGCTGCATCCTGGTGCATTCTCAATTATATTATGTCATAGGTTATTACATCTTGTTAAACTCAACTTGTCTAGCACTCTTCAGACCATTAAAAGATTCTTAAAGAGATGTTACATTTTCTGATTACAGTTTTTGGCTCTTATTTGTGTAGTCTTGTGTTAACAGTCTGATTTTCAAGTACATTTCTTGGTGACACTCAGCTTTGTCTGTGTAGAGCTCTCACTACTAAGTACTTACAGCTGATAAATGCCATTCTTAACAGAGGTGATTTTCATTCTGCTTCACTCCATTAGTCCAAAGTATAAAATTGCAATGAAAAGCTGCAATGTCCTCTTGGTAGTTTGACTCTACTTTGAGCTCAGTGCTGCCCATATTTATCTAACTTACAGACTCATTTCAGGGGGAAAAAAGCTTCAATTTTATGTACTTTTTGTTAAACCTGCCAAGGTTAGGGACCCAGTTCTGTGAACACTTTTCATGCAATCAGTTCCACCAAATGCCCATCACCTGAGGAGAGAGAATGACCTGTTTCAGGAGGGGATATAATGCACAGCTCTGGTCATATTTTGCAGCTATTAAACTCAATACCATGGACTGTAGTGGGAAAAACCTACAATTCAGTTGTTTTAAACTGCCACAAAATCTCCCAACTGCAAATTTCACTGTGGTTTGCACCAGAGATGGGGGAGCTATTTTCACACAACTGTAGGCTTTTAAGATTTTGTGAATTTCTCATCAGAACCCCAGTAATTAAGTATTTATAGATGACAAAAATGCAGCTAACAGGAACAAAACCATTTGTTTCCTATGTGCTTCAAACCTTTCATGAATAAAGTAGTACTAAGGGTAACCTTTCATGAATACAACCTTAGGGATCACAGAGTGCCCTCAATCAATGCAGGAAACTCATGTTGACAGAGTATATGGGAAACAGATTGAGGTATTAAAGCACATAGCCTCTGGTGTTTTAGATGTAAATACTATAACCATCAAATATTTAGACTCTTATGTAAGCAGTATGTCATTTTTTAAACAGTTACTGCTTGGAATAAATCTTTAAGGATGGAATTTTCAGAAGTGCTCAGTATTGGCCTAACTTTGCTCTTACTGAAATCAATCATAAAATTTTCACAACTTTAGAAAAGGACTTTGTCTGTTTATATGTTTCCACAGCACTAAGCACAATAAGTCTTGATCCTGGCTGGGGCCTTTTGACTCTGCTGTAATCTAAATAAATTGATTTATAGGAGATCAGTTAGATAAATGATGAGGAAGCACACACGTACATATAAACCAGCTAGGGTTTTTCATGATGGCATAGCAGGCTTTGGAACTTCTTCATAATTTTCTCTTTGAATCCTAAAACTCATTTGCTTTCTTTTATATTAATTTAATTTCTTCATTATTAGTTTTCTCCAACGTAATTCCAATTTAAATTTCCAGTGAAGTATCCATTCAATAAAATGTAGCTTGCTTTCTTGATACAAACAAATGCCATTTAATCTACACAATAAACACATTAATCTTGAGATCTAACTCATACATTGTTTCAGCAGAATATAATCTCTCCTCTTTTTCCAAAAATGCTGTTGTTAATAACAGTGATATGGAACCTCCTCTATACTTCCAGGAATAACCACCTTTGCTGAGCTGGGCAAAAGGAAGAGAGCGTGTTTCTTTTATAGGTTTGTAGAGTGGTTAGAACTGTTCCTTTTGTTATTTTCCAAGTTGCACACAAACATTAATTTACCCAGGGATTGGCAGTTATTCCACTTCAATATACATGCCAGCCTGAAACCTGTCTAAAAAGATCTTATTTTCTTCCAAAGAGCTGCACTAAGACCAAGACAAAATTTCTTCAGCTTTTCATTCAATGTGGGATTTCAAGGGGTCGATACTGAAATGCCTTTCTCCCTATTTTCTCCAAACAAAGTGCTACAAGTTATTGAAATGAAGGCTGTGGCTCCACAGACAGCTCTCAAAGCATTTTTGTGGGAGCTGCTACCCCCACTCCCCTGTCCCTGCTTCAGCCACTTACTCCCAGCTCCCTCACCGCTCCTGTGGCTGGAGCTATACAGCTGATTTTGGATCTCTGCCATGACCCAGACCAAGACTAAGTCCTCTTTCTCTTTCTTCAAAGCTTGGTTTTACCGTGGGCCCACTGCCAGCCTGGTGCTCCTGTGCAGAGCTGTACCAGGGTGAGGGAGGGGGTGGCTCTGAGGAGCCAGAGCTGCATCAACACCCACCCGTGCCACGGGACACATTCCTGAACCTCCAAAAGCATCCCCACCACATCCCTCAGGAAAGCAGGAGCAGGCACACATGACATTACAGAGCTGGCAAAAGAACAAACCTCCAAGAGTAGCCAAAGCTGTAAAATAGGCCAAGGAAGGGATCAGGTAATGATAACAGCTTGTTCATCTTCTTTACCTAAATTCAGGTGATGTTATCGCTAGCCCCAGCCTGCTACATATTCTATAGTAAGCAATTTTAGTCTTTCAGATTAGCAAGCTATATATATATTTAGTGCTTTATTCTCAAACTGTTTCACCACAAATGACAGCTCATTTCACAAACAGCTTATCTTATGGCTAAAGATATATAAATACATACTAAAAATGCTGCTGAAAGTCTCAGAATGTATAATGCAGCCTGGTAGACATGGTAGTGATTGTAACACTGCATTGTAGACACAAATGTTAAAGAAACTTGGCAAGAAGCAACACATTTTAGCTACTCAAAATTCAGATTTTCTCAGACTTGTCCCCTTCTGATGAATGGAACATATGGGAGTATTGTTCATAAAACTTACATTGCTTTTCTTGATGTCTACCAAAATTCCCCATCATGACAATATTTACCAAGATACATACAGATTCAAATTTGAATTAATTACCCAGAAGTTTTTCTGTGCTTCCAGGTTTGCTGGAAAAGAAAACCACTTCAGAAGCAATGTGTTGTGAGCATTTAGCAGTAGATGTTGTAGCAGCAGAGGTAGCAGAGTGCTTGCTGGGGAAGGGAGCTACCCAGTTAAAAGCCATCACTGCTGAGTGAGATAAAAGACAGGGAAGAAACCAACTGCTTTGCCAAGAAGCAGTTTGAAATCTGACATTATAAACAAAACACATTTAGATCTAGACATAAATCCTCCATATGCTGAAGGCTCAATAATATTTTAGCTAGCATTATTACTTACAAACAAACAGTTCCTGAAATACAGAACCAAAACTGCAGAACAGCCTTTAACCTTGTGTTCATCCACTCAAGAGCCATGTTATTTATTATCCTTTATCCCTTAATTATGGGGACTTCACCTACTGCTCTCTGCTCATTTGAAATGCAGAATAAAATACAATGGATGTCTAAAGACTTAACAGGTGTCAACCAGATATTTGCCAGCTACTGCTACTATTCTACTGGGAGGAGTTGCTGTTCTATAAATACTAATTAGAGTTTTGCACATGATCTTGCTGAAATACCTAAGGTGATGAGTGGCCAGTTGTTACTTTTAAAAGATTAGCACAATTTGAAAAACTAATGTCCCCAATGAGGCAATGCTCACACTGAATAATCAAGAGTTATAGCTGTTCTCTGCCCAAAGGGAATATTTGCTCACTTCATCATTTGGAAAATCTGCTGCCTCTCGAACAATTCACTCTTCTATTTAACTTTGAGAAACTTGTAAAACTTTGTGCAATCAATAAATTAGTACAGTATAGGTACTTAGATGGTCTTCCACTGCTATGCCCACATGGCAAGCTTTACTACCTTTACTTCCAAAGACAGAGCTC
The DNA here is from genome assembly GCA_013397155.1 of Irena cyanogastra. Lineage (NCBI taxonomy): Eukaryota > Metazoa > Chordata > Aves > Passeriformes > Irenidae > Irena > Irena cyanogastra. The sequence continues at coordinate 831,024 of VWZV01006848.1, read as the reverse complement.
TTAGTGTGAAATCATGATTAAGAAACTGCAACAAATTAATATTGTACTTAAATCAAGCAGCAAAGAAAAATAGGATTACAGTTTAAAGTCCATAAACACAGCAAAAACTCAATTTCCTCAAATCCATTTCCCTTCAAATTCTTCACATCCACTAAACAGGAAAAACAGACACAGGCAAATCAGAACAGGTCTCTGTGATACTGAGGTTTTATATTAAAAATTTATATATAGTAATTTTTGATTTCAAAATACCCTCCAATTCACTAAAATCTTGGTGCAATGTAGCTGAAAAAACAGTTAATTTTAAGCAAAATGTTAAAGTGACACGGCCCATTTCCTAGGTTTGTAATAAAATCTTGAGTTTTATCTTGTCCAGTCTGCTATGGAAAGCAATGGATGTCACAAGGTGTGACACATTGCTGTATTTCTGTATGTGAGCTATGCTTCAATGAAATTTGATACAACTGATAAAATCCCTTACTATTTAGTGTCCATGACCACATGTGGGGAAAACATATTTATCCTTTTAATCAGCATTTTTTCCAGGCCTTATTTTTTTTTTAAGGAAATCTTTTTCTTTACAGTAAACCCATATTATTCCTTATCTCTCAAGGATATCCCTACTGCTTCCTCTTTCCCAGTAGCTCATTACTGGAAATATTTGGCCTTGCTTCAAAAGAGAAGAATATGTCAACACCAGAACATTTGTGTCCACACAGAGTGCTTTGATGACAGTGATATACTCCATTTACATCAGTAACACTGAGCTGAACCTTGATGCTGTCTGCATTTAAAGATCTTACCCCACAGGGCAAGAGAATACAGGTCAAAAACGTTGATCTCTGTTTGACACACTCTCTACTTCAAGAGCACTTGGCAGCAATTTGTTCCAGAGTCAAGAATCAAACTCACAAAGTGTTGCAAAGCTTGGAGCCATGTTTGCATAACCACATTCAAAACAAATATTAAAATTCACAGTCTCTGGAGGCCAATCTACTTTTGATGTGCAGGGGTTTGTGAGCAATAGAGTCAAATTCTAGCCTGAATACAGTAGGAGTTTTCATTTAAATCAAAAAGCCATAACTCAGGCTTGAACATCTGTTATTAAGAGGGATAATGTACCTATAGCTCTCAAATGCAAAAAGGAAAACAGGCACTTTATCACCTAAAACTCAAGATTGATTATCTAAAAAGGGAGTGGAATAGTTATGTGCGACACAGAGTTGTGCCTATCACTGTGGTCAGAGGAAGTTGGGTGAATTTTAGTACAGAACAAATGCCCCCACAGGCAGGCACAATAATGATTAATTCCTCAAATATTTCATGCAGAGATGAAGCCTGAGCTACAGAGTATCTGTAGCCCATGGCTACTGGTAATCTTCCTTTTAACCGGATTTTAAAATCTTTAGTGTTCCTTCAGCTTTTTGTAATTAATATATCATTTTCTAATTTAATTGCTTTGTGTCCACTAAACTGCTCTGCTGACATAAACCCTAATATGAGGTGGAGAGTTTCAATAGTTTCCTTCCACACCTTCCTCCCCTCATGTAGAGCTCAGCACTTTTGCAGCACTGAATGATCCAGTATTGCTTACAAGACTAATACACAGAGAACATCAAACAGGATGCAATCAATGCAGCTGGATATTGCCCTGCCCGTGCTCAAGGACCACAACCACCTGTGTGCTGCAATAGCAGCTGCAAGTGCCAGGAAATCCTATTTCAGCAAACAGAGAAAGAGAAAATTTTGTTTACAGGTTGCGCTAGAATGCCATGGAAACAGGCACAGAGGTAACTGTGAAAGGCATAATCCAAATGCAAGACAGCCCTGATAGAGCTCATATATCCAAAAATAATATATATGTTTTCCCACTTAGCAAACATATGCATAAATCCCATTAACATCAAGACAGAAAATTATACTGAGTAGACCCCAATATCACTAAGGTCCCTGATAACAGTATGAATTAATGTGCACCTTCAAAGCAGAGCAAGATGTTCTCATATGCAGACTATTAGAAAAAAAATAAAAATATCTTAATAGAATAATCATCTTTTTAAAGAAAAAAACTACATCTTGAATTTTTGAAACAGGATTAAAGTGTGGTAGTAGCCCTGTAAAAGGAAGCTGCTCAGCACCTGCTGCCTACGCTGTGCCTGGCTTCAGGCAATGTTATTCATTCCTTGCTTTCATGGGAGCAAAATACATCCTCTAAAAATATAAAACACAAAAATAAATAGATCTCCGGAGAAATCAAAGAGGAATCTGTTTTAAAAATAGTGCAGGAGCCTCTATGTTCTAAAAAAATAAGTCCATTTTGCATTGTTTTGTAAGATTTACACTTTAATTTGAAACCAAAGTAAGGCATAAAATTTGTATGAAAGCAATATCTGATTTATAGATGAACTTAAAACACAATACACTTAGCTGCAAATACCAGACCCCAGTGAGAGAAGCAAAAGGCTTTGAAAGATGATTAAAATATGCTTGATAAATGTGGCCCCGAAATGCCCCAAAAGATTTTTCTGAAATTAAATAGTAAACACAATTAACATGACTTTTGCTACAAAAACACTAAATGCAATGGATTTTTTAAATTAATTTTCAATGTTATTACATGTTCCTATTGAGCTGGAATTGACTCAACCCACTAACTGTACTGTGAGACAGTTCTTTTGTCCCTATGACCTTATCATCTAGACAAAAAGCCAAATATCCATTCCATATGAAGAGGAAGCAACACAATGAGGACAATCTTATGACCACCACTTCCATCTTGTGAGTGGAAAATCTGTGACAGTTGAAGCATTTAAGAAAGATATATTCATAAAGCTCAGATAATGTCCAGCTTGATCAAATGTATTACTAATTAACCAATAAAAAGTAGCAGCTGTGAAGGCTGACAAGAATAACTTACTGTACACCTCTGGCCTAACCTCACTATCCATATTCAAACAAGTCTCCTGGCAAAGGCAAATCAAATAATTCTTGGGAGTCTTGCATGCATTCAGACTCACTAGATTTACATATTATTATTCACAGTAGATGTTTCATTACATTTGCTTTGAGAAAATGTACAATCTATATGGGTATTCACATGTTTAATATGCACATGACTTCCCATTTTGTACATTTTATGTAGCTGATGATGAGGTTGTTTGGCCGCCCTCTGTCTTAGACCGGGTGCTGCGCATTCATGTGAGGTCAACTCACATGGCAGAGCTCAAATTCCTCCACCAAACTCCAGCCACCCCAAAATACTTTTTAGGGTGAAGGCAGAACAATTCCAAGCAGCTTTTCAAAACCATACCAACCCCAGTCCATCTCCCATAATATTTGCAGGGTTTTTTTGGGAGATAAATGCAGGCCAAAAATGGTGCCATTACTGTTGTAAGAGCTGGACAATTGCTGAAAAACAATTTGCCCCAGGCCCTGACTGCTCAGTTTGCTCCAGTGGACATCACTTCAGTCATGGCACTTGAAACAAGACGCTGCAAGGGGCCTCCAGAATTCACATCCACATCTGCTCCAAAGAGAACCTGTCCTCACAGCACTGCTGTAATCAAGGTTCTCATACTCTCAGGTAAAAGTGCTCCTCAACCATCTTTGGTACAAGTGCCAAGTAAAACCCATTTATCTCATTAATTCTGGGAGAGAATAACTCACCATTTTGGCCGGCTAGTGGATTTCACCATTGGAGCCATTCCATCTCTGTAGAGGCTTTTTGTTTTACTGAAGTTGACAACATTGAAAATTACTCTCTGGAGGGGAAAAAAAGGAAAAGAAAAGAGATCAGGTATAAATTCTGAAAGACTTTCCACGTGTGCTGTCTATACCAGATGCAGAAAAATATACACAGATAATATATTAAATAGATGTGTACCTTATGAATTATTGTTATTCTCCATAGACTCAGATAATGGATATCCTGTCTGTTCCAAGTATTTAAAATGTCTATGTTGTTTCACATTGTATTGATACATATGAAATATACGTTTTTAATTTAGCATGCCGATTTTTCAGTAGAAATCCTAGCCAGACAAAAAAATAAGCAGAGCTAGTCCAGTATGCTGCAGTTAACACTACAGAGATGGATTGAAAGCTGGGAAATGGGGTAGCATTTCTTGTGAAAACCTTCTAACTGCTTCACAAAATCATAGGATAGACACATAGAATGGCTGAAGTTGGAAAAGACCTCCAAGATCAAGTCCAATCATTAATCCAGCACTGCCAAGTCCATGGCTAAACCATGTCCCTGAGCACCACACCTACATCCTTCTGGAGAAGGCGACCACTTCCCTTGGTAGACAGTTCCAATCCTTAACAACTCTTTCAGTGAAGAATTTTTTCCTAATACGCGTCTAAAACCTCTGGTAAAACCTCTTGTCCTATTTCATGTTATCTAGGAGAAGAGGCTCACCCCCACCCTGCTACAACCTCCTTCCAGGTAGTTGTAAGGTGAGCCCTGATCCCCCTTTTCTTCAGGCTGAGCTCCCTCAGCTGCTCCTCACCAGACTGGAGCAGTGCCCCAGACCCTGCCCCAGCTCTGTTCCCTTCCCTGGACTCTCCAGCCCCTCGATGTCACTCTGGTCACCAGGGGCCCAGAACTGGACACAGCACTCGAGGTGTGGCCTCACAGGGCCCAGAACAGATGGACACTCACTGCCCTGGTCCTGCTGCCCCACTGCTGCTGCTACAAGCCAGGTGCCACTGGCCTTCCTGCCCACCTGGCCACAGCTGGCTCATGTTCAGCCTCTGTTCACCAGCACCTCCAGGGCATTTTCCCCCAGGCAGTTTTCCAGCCACTCTGCCCCAGCCTTGAGCACTGCAGGGGTTGTTGTGGCCCAAAGGCTGCACCTGGCACTTGGCCTTCATACAATTTGCCTTGGCTGATCAACCCATCCTGTCCATATCCCTATGCAGAGCCTTCCTGCTTTCCAGCAGATCAACACTTCCGTCCAAGCTGGTGTCATCTGCAAACTGACCAAGGGTGCACTTGATCCTCCCCCCTTCTTAGTCTTCACACAGCAGCAGCAGCAAAAAAAAAAAAAAGTTTTCTGAGTTTTTTCCCCAAAGATAGGAATATTTCTCTTCCTTTCCCCTGGCAAAAGGAAGAATTGTCCTTTGCCAAAAGGGTACAGGATACCTGCACAGAAATTGCACACAACCATCAGTTGTTTGAATATGGTAGAAAACAAGAAAATATTCTAAATCTGATCTTTGGGAAAACTGTAGGTGATATTTAACAGGTCAAGGGAAGAGTAAAATTTAGATCTTTAAGGGTAATGGACTGATACTAAAAGCAAATTAATGCAGAGGGAAGACAAGAGAAAACAGAGACAAAACCTTTTTCTTTACCATCTGTCTGCTTCAAGTCATTTCATACAAAATTACTTATTCTGCCTCTGTTAAGAAAGTCTAAATTGGATCCAGCTCATCTCATGGAGCACATTGACTTTTCAGATGGCAAATGCAGCATCCTTCATTTGTTGTACTCTTCTGATACCCAGTGTTGATGTACTCCAAAAAACAAAATATGAAGTCTAAATTAGTTTTTATGAAACAGTCCACAATATAGTGATACATTCAATTTCTGTCTCTCTCTACATTTGTTTTTTAAAGGTAGAAGTGAAGACAAACCACTAAAAATTATATTCACATTTTTCAATGTTGGCACCTTCATAATGGCCCATGAGAAGCCTAAGAACTGATTGATCACTGTTTAAAAATCAAACAATATTTGATTAAAACAATAAGCTTTCATATGTTAAATTTTGCAAAAACAAATCTGGACCTTCCAGGCAGTCTGCTCAGGCAACAGGGAGTGATAAGATTAAAGTGAAAGCAATCAGCAGTGGGACACAAACAGGAATCAGGCACATTTATCCTTTCATATGGGGCAGGTAGGAAGCCAGGCAAACTTCATAGCCCTAAGTAGCTCTCTACTCAAGAAAAATTAAGCAAGTTTTTTTGAGGTGTGGTAGGGCTGAAGATTTTGTGAATGGGAGCACATACTTCTATGCTGCAAATTCTGCCAATCAGTAAAAGCAAAATCTAAAAATAACTTGTAGGTTTGACTAGAACTGACATGAAAAACCAGCAAGTTGAGAAAATCACTTTTTGAAGGTGGTAATTCAATTTTGCACCAAAGGTAGTAGGGAAACTACATATCCCTGCACAAGAGTTGTCATGTATTTTGAGATTTTTCTAATGGTCATAAGATGAACTTATTTTTATAACTCTGGATAAAAGAATGCACTTAAATTTACAGAATGTTATGTTTGTAATTTTAAGTATTTAGGATATTGTTTATCTGATGAAATATCCACTTTGGGACGTCTCTAGTTATTTTCTATCTTATGTTTACAATGGATGGCTTCAAGTTAGAGAATGGTATTTAGGTCTCGACATGCTTTATGCTCTACATGGAAACATTTCCCTCTATTAGAATGCTCAGATTTTCCTCTGTTACTTAGCTCTGTTCATATTTTTGAAAACAAATTAAGTTGCAAGAAATTGGTTTGTTAATCTCGATGTTTGCATGGAGTGAATGAAACAAACAAGATCTCCAAACCAATTGCCTTAAACTTTGGATGCAATCATGTCACTGTTGGAAAAGGGAAAGTTGCTAATTTTGTTACATACTGACTCAGAGCAGACAGCTGGTAGAGAATGTTCTTATTCCAATCAGGCTTATTTTGTATAATGAGTTGGGCAAATGTACACAACTGGGTAAGCAATGTATATAAAAACAAAAATATGCAGCTCATTTAACAAAACACTGCAGATGATGGCGTTCCGAGCGCTCCCGCTCGCCGCGGAGCGAGCGCTTAGCAGCGCGTGCAATTCCCCCAGCATGGCACCGAGCTAGATTGGCAGAACCAAAAATTTAACAGCACACAGCAGAACTTTATCAACACACACCACTGAAGTAATAAAGCACACAAACCGAGGCACTCAAATGAGCAGCTGAACTCCGTCAAATATTCCTGGTGATAGTTAAAATAGTCCATGCAGCTCAGCCAGTGGAGTGTGTGAAAATGTAATGACTACAGGATACACACTGGATACACACGCTGGAAAAATATGCAGCTCGCTCAATAAGGTATGCAAACAGCTTTGAACTGAATGCTATCATAAAGGGCTGTGATACAGCAATCAAAGTTTTGCTGAACAAATCTAGTTTTTAGTCTAATTTCTGTCTATACTTATATCCTTTAACACACCAGTTATGCAGCGTAAAGAGCAAAAGGACGAGAAAAAAACTGAGCACATTAAAACACTTTTTTGCAACAAAATTATTGCTATTCTGAATTATTATATGAGCTATAAAGATGTACAAGATTGTCATCTTATAAGCAATATTATTGAGATACTCCAAAATGAGGATTCAAGAATTTAAGAAATGTCAAGTTAAGAAAATAAAGCTAGATTAAATGTACTTAAAATTCCCTAGAAATTGTTCTGGTCCCCAGAGCATCAATACAGAGAAAAATGGCAGAAATTTTTTACAACAAAAATACTTGTTGGGTATTTGGAAGCATATGAATACCACTAAAAGAAGCAATATTCAAACTGATGCTGTACCAGAAATTATAATTCTGTGCTTTCACTTCAGATTTAGGATAAAATCTTAAATCTATCGCATTATTTTGACAAACTGATCTGCAATTTCTAGGTAGGTGAAAGAGGCATGGTGCAGAAAAGTCTCTCAGGACAGCACCGAGTCAAGCCACGCTCTTGAGGATGCACCAGGATGTGCTGTGGCGTCACAGCATGAGGGAAGACAACTGCTGCAGTCTCAGGCTCTGTGCTTGGCTGCCAAACCTGAGACAGATGCTGGAGAACATGAGTCGAGGCAGGCAAGTTCTGCCCACTGAGAGAAGAAGGAGAAGGACCTCATTCCATAACACAGGCAGTAAGTTTGAATTTGAAGCTATCTTGCTGATAAAACCATTGTGACAGAAAAAGGAAAAGCTTGGTAGTCCTTTAAAATTTACTGATTATGTCTAGTTTTCCTCATAGTCCTTTGCAGACTTACTTCAGGAATTAAAAGCACAAACAGGTATTAAGGGATGCTCAGTGTGTTTAACATGAACAAGATAAAGATGAGCCATGAGCAAAAGGAGGAAAGGTGGCTGAAATATGTCACATTTTCTTCTTATTGCCAGCACTTTTCCTGACTGGAGCTGGAAGGAGCTGCTGGCTATTTGGGGGACAAGCACACAGCAGGGTGGTTTTGGTTTGGAGCTGAAGGCACTGAGAGTGGATGGTTGTATTGAGCACCATATTCCAACACGCTGGTGGGAGCACAGGGCTCACCCAGCTCCCAGCAGGTTTCCAAAACAAAGTCACACCTTTGGCAAAGGTTAAGTGCCTTCCCCAGGATAAGGACACATTAGGTCCCTTCAAAAAGGCTCCCAGGTTTATTTTGCATGGTTTTCCCTGGCCGGCTGCTCACAGAAATAAATGTGCAGCTCTGGCTGACATTAAAAGGGGAAAAAAAAAAAAGAAAAAACAAACACGCCATAGAACACCACAAAATTCTGCCTGAGGCAGACACCTGGCATGGAAAATTTTGTGTCAAATCATTAGAAGTATGAGAAGTTTTAACTAACTGAAAACAGGGTTTGCAGTAGGAAGTGTCAGGCCCTCTTAATGTTGATGTAACCATATTTAAAATCATATAATATATTTCATATTACTAGCATAACAATTTCAATTCAGTGGACAATGCTGAATGCTACCAGTATGAGCTATCAAAGTAGCTGGGGATCAATTGTTTGAAGTCAGTTATGAACAATTTCCTCATTTAACCAGCCAAAATAAGAGAACTGGGCACTAAATATTACTACTAAGCCCTTTCAACTGATATTAAGCTGAGCTTTTATGCTTTGAATGAGCATTAAACATCCAAAGGTGGTGGAATCCATGGGGCTCTGCCTCACTTACACTGCTTGATTTTGCTTTCCTCTCCTGTAGATTCTCTAGATGTTACAGTGTTTTGTGAATTTCTGAAACCTGCACCTTTTTATGAGTTGGATTCTTGTCTTGGCAAGATTCTTGGTTATCCTTTCCTTCCTCCCTTCTTTTTTTAAAAAAACTAAATATGTAAGTTTTCATCCTTTTAAAGGGCAGATTTTCTTCAGAAGGAGAGAAAGAAAAAAAACACTAAGAAAGAAAAATGAACCAACCTCATGACTTGTGAGATTTTGAGACACTGTTTATGAATATGAGAAAGTGGCAACACGAGATTGCTGCCTGCTCACCAAAAAAAGTGCTGCACTTCGGTATTTGAGTCAGAGAATCTTTAGGATCTTTTCTGACAAAGCACCTTATACAAAGCTGTACAAAAATAAATTACACTGGAGGGACTTCCAAATGGCAAGAAAAAAGTGTCACCTGCAACTGTTATCAATGCTGAAGAAAACAAATAATATAACAGTCAGGTCTGTGCAAAATCCCCAATGAGATCTTACAAATAGCGTTTTTCTGACCTTTTCAAATTTAAATCATTCATTACTGCTAACATTTTAAAATAAGCCATGCTTTTCTTTTCTCTTTGTAGGAACACTTGTCCTTTCAAATGGAAAAGTTTTTAATATTGACAGCATTTAGCCTTTTTCCCTTCAGCTAAGGAGCTTTCAAAACCTGCTGATGCTCAGGAGGGGAACATAAATTCTCACTTTCAGAGGGGGAGGGATGCTGGGGACCACTGAGAGCTCCACCAGCCTTGCTCATCAGCTGCACCTGTGTCTTGTTAACTGGAAAATGTCGAGCCTTTACAACACAACAAAATTTTAGGAAAGTGACACAGCAAATGCATTACAGATTGTGAATTATTAGTGTTTTTCCCCTGGTAGAGATCTTCATTTTGTTACCTGAAAGAGAGGAATGCTGAAATCTGGGATGCTGCAAAGAGCAACATTAAAAAGAGACCCAAAGGATTTTAATACAGCAAGACCTCTGATATAATGCCTTGCTAACTATTAAAATAGTTTAGCCTTTATTTTGGTATTTGTCTGTGTGTGTGAGATATTCTTGGGTTTGATGCTAGCCCAGCACCCTTAAGCTCTATGAGTGTTTTTCAGGTAAGGGGGTTTAGCTGTGTGTCAATGGCAAAAAACACTCTTACAAATAATTACTAGTTTGGGCCTTTGCCCAGTTATCTGTCCTTTCTGGCAGTTCTTTCTTTGCCCTCTACAAACTAATACGCTTAGGCATAGACCCACAGGAGGTGTCAGACCTGTGCAAGCCAGTGTTCCTTCCCCATTTGGAATTTCACTTTTACCTCACTAAGTTCTATGACAGAGGGAAACTGAGGAGAAGACTCTCTTCCAGCAGAAAGCTTTCAAAAGGATTTAGAGGAGAATGCCTGAGGCCTGTGTAATGCCATACTCCCTGTGTAATGCAGGCTAACCATTAACCTGGCTTCTCTGTGTGACCTGTTGGACTCGAAAATTATGAGAGCAAGAGTCACTCCAAGTTTTCCCAACCCAACTTTTTTTGGAAAAACAGCAACTTTTTCAATGAACAGAATAACAATATTGCTCTCTTGCAACCATAAGTCAGCTTTCTGTTCTAACTTTTCATCTGAACATCAATAATCTGACACTTTCAATTGAAAACTCAGAAATGTCCATTTGGAAAGCCAGCAGTTGTGTAATTAGACTGACTCCTGATCCTTGCTCCCTTGGGCCAAAATCTCCAATAGAATTGCAAATGTGTCACAAGACATATATTGAATTGCGTTGATTCATCAAAAAGAAAATAGCACAAGTCCTGACAGGGCATACAACCAGGTTACAGAGTTATTTAAAACAAGTTTGAAGCTGAAACCTTCTTGCCATTTTTTTCCCCCTCTTTTTAGCAAAAAGGTAAAAATTTTGAAAAAAAAAAAAAAAAAAAACAACCAAACAAAGACATCTTTATTTAATCAGCTTGGGGGAAAAACAAGTACTTTTATAATTTCCTATTCCTTAATATATATGCAGACTTTGGCAACAAAGATGCTTCTAGTTCAATTGCTGGGAAATTGCAGAGCTACAGGGATGTGTGAGCAACTTTTTATTTGCTAACTGACAGGTGCCTGAGCCCTGTTGGTCTTGTCATTGTCTTTTTCCATATCCGTGAATATTTTCAGGAATCAGTAATGCAAGAAAACACTGCATAGTCTGAGACTTTCTCAACCAGCTAAACTATTTCCTAATAGATTCCATGCCACATTGCAGCCACTGCCAGATGACATTTGAAGTAGCATCATGTATTAAACTCATTCTGCATAATTACAGAAGCTCTCCATGTTTAGGTTCTATATTCTTTTCAATCAATATTATGGCTGCAGGTGGATAGTAACAGCTGGCTGCTCTGGAACGTGTTAGCAAAATTTGCGGATATCTTACATCCCTCAAGAGGAAGCAGCTGAAAAGACTTACATTTTCCTTTTCCTAATAGAAATTATTTAGCCAGTGAGAAGAAATGCTAGGAAGTTTTGTAGGATTTGAAATAGTTACAATAGTAACATCTTCTTGGTGGTACAAAAAGATAATGCTATCAGTGAAATGTTTCCTAGTCCAAATCGCCTTCATGGTGGAGGGCCCACAGGAGTCTCCAAAAGCAGTGAGATCAGTCTGGAAAAGGGAAAGGGCCAGAAAAAAATCACCACACATAGGAGCTATGGTAAGAACCAAAAGCCCATGTTTATGAGCTAAAGTGTGTCCTGAAGAGCAGAGCATGGAGTGGCACTAAGCTCATATGGGAGCATTCTACACACTCTGCACCGACTGCTTTCCTGGGCCCCTCATAAAGCGCAAATCAGCCCATGATCCACAATCAAAGCCTCCCTTACCAACAAGGGATGCACTTCCCAACAAATTAGACCCTGGCGATGGACACCAAAGGGATGCAGAGCTTAAAGCATGCAGGTGGAATGCTGAACACTCTCACCCAAAATGCTGCAAGGCAGCAGGTGACAGTGGCACTAACAATGACAGAGTGGCACTGATATTTGTATGGATCACGACTTTGCTCAGTCCCTAAACACACAGAAGGTAACAATCATGATTTAAATAGCATGCAAACAGAAAGGCAGAAATCCATCTGATACCCAAGCTGGAAGATGAGAATGAAAAAGCCTTTTCAAGTGTAAGTCCTTGTGAGGAAGATAAAGAAAGCCCTGTTAAGGGAGAGATTTGGATGAGGCTTTTCCAGCAATTGTTTACTTTGTATTTTTGCAGCTAGCATTTTTCACAGTTAAAAGCTAATGTTTGTCTGGAGCTTGTGGGAAGATTCTGTGGGGGAAAGGAAGACGATAACACATAGAAGGCAAGACAAGATATATGGGAGAGCTCAAAAAAACCAGCACCAATGTATTTGCCTCAGTGTTCTCCCATGGAGACAATGACATTTTGGTGTGTACAACCCCTGGTTATTACTGCCAGTGCTCTTGGTCATGTTACTATGATTAGAGCCTTGCAAACATAAACCCTCTCTATTTACTTCTCCAGTAACTAAGCACAGATGGGCTTTGTATCCAGGTTATTCATGGAGGTCCTTGGTTTTCCCTTTATTTTCTTTAATTCAAGCATTTTAGTAGCTATTACAATGAAACCTTTGAACCCTCTATGTTCTTCCATGCATGGCTCTGAATAGTAGCAGAATAAAGGTTTCCCATATTGTACAGCTCCTTTATATTTAGGCAGAATTTGAATTGGATCCTTACTGGAGTAGCTGCAGTGCCAATGAAAAAAACCTTTTTTTTGAGGGAATACATAAACTATATGCTATCAATTTCATGAAAATAAGGGATATTTTTATAGCACGTACCCTCTAGTTTTCCTTTGCAAAATTAATAATCCATTCTATTTCTATATAGCAGGGTTAAAATACTGGGGTTTTTCTGCTCTTTCTAGCTGAATCCTTTTGCAATACTGCAACATTCACACAATTCACCAATTTCTATAAGAAAATGTAATCGATGTGTTAGTGTACATTGGAATCTTAGCATTGACAACCAGGAGCTTGCTCTATTGATTTGAAAAAAAATGCTCATGATTTTTACAGTTCTTCAGCACTCTTTCTTGTATTTTCAATTTTCACTGCTCAGAATTCTACTCCAAGAGCCTAACTCACGTACTAACAGATTATTCAAAGTTTTGTGCTTCAAAAGAAAACCCAAGGGTAAATAGAAGGAAATCATATGTAATTCCTGCTATTTTTTGTGTACCTATTTGACATTTAGAATAAGACCTCAGAACTGCCTTAACCAACCCTAATAGTAAGGGGATAGATGAATTGTACTCAGAGCTTTGAAAATCCCATTCTGAAGCTGAAATGCAGAATGTTAGATTCAAATGCTGATCTCTGTCTGTTTGCAAAGGTGATTCACAGCATGTGGAATAAACATGTTTTGGCAGCATCATGAACAGAACAGCTAAACAAAGGAACAGGGAAGATTTCAATAGGAAAGTTAAGTGTCTTTAAGCAAGGTGCCCTGTGCTGTATTTGTGTAACACAGGTGTCATTCCCCTCTGGCATTCCTCCCTGGCACTAGAAAGGGGAAAAAAAGCCCAGCAATGGCAAATTCTCCTTACTGGGGTGAGCAGTGTAACTGCAGTCCAGTCAGTCAAGTCCTTTAGTTCTCAAATGCCAGAGGTAAAACTTCATTTTGCCCTGCCTGAGCTTAAAACGTGGATTAAAAAAAAAAATCTGTGTTCAGAAAAGGTCTCAAACACATAAATATTTAGCTCCACTTTAAGTGTTCCTAGAGGCTTAAAGTTAAGTAAACATTCACACTTTCTTGCTGAATATGGGTTGATTTCTGATTCAGGATTTAAGACAGCCTAGAATTATGGGAGCAAGATGCTGGGGTTGCCAAAAATCCCACAGGCCCCATTTATCCTCAGTAAGTGATCACTGTAGATTGGAAGTGACATTTCTGCAGCTTTGGGATGCAGCAACATTTTTATTACTGTTACAGATCAACTTTAAGTGTAATATTGTTTTGTTAGTTTATGTAAATCAATCTGCTGTATGAATAAAAGGAATTTGGAAATGGATTGCTCATCTTTATTGGCTTTGAAGTACTGAGTATTTGGTACTTTGCTGAAACTATTATATTATAGAGAGTTATAAGAAATATTGCTCAGATACTAAGAAAGTCTCAGCACAAGTCCTGGTAATTTTCCATCAAAAACAAGGCTCCAAAAAGATATAAATATGGTACAGTGCTGAACATCTTTCTAAAAAAATTGTATCATGTACAGCCAAAGCCCCTTTCAATAAGATACAGATTCGATTTTCCTTCAGATCCCTTCCAAAAGGTAGAGTAGAAATCTGCTGTGAAGTGCCCTCCTGGTAGAGAAAACATCATCTCTAAATGGTTGCTTATTCTTCTGCAAAGCAATAGGAACAGCAGGCTGCTATGAGGCTACTATGAATGCTCTGTGCATTTTAACAGGTAAATTCTGCACTCTTTAATATGCCAGGTTGATGGAATATTCAAAGTTGCTGAAAACCCTTCTGGGGAAATGTGAAAATTGATAACATTGCTTCTCATAACTCAGTATTTTAATACAACATCTCAATATTAACCGTAATGCTGCAAAAAGATCTTTCACACTTTACGTTGTTCAATTTTTTCATTTTGGAAAAGACTCAAGAGTTTTTTTGGAAACCATATGTAAATATAATTCCTTTCAGATTTCCTAGAACTTTAAAATTGTAACAGCAGAAGATATACAAATTATTAGCAAAAAAAAAAATTGTAATCAAAGATCCAAGACATTCTCAGTTCTCTCATGAAGTAATCACAGCTGATCATCTCTCATTTACCAGAGTATCATTTAAGCCCTAGAACACTAATGCAGTTTACACTTATTTTTACTGCATTGCATATGATAAGTTTTCCCTCGATTTTACTTACCTCTGTAGTTACATCCCCTCCTGATCACTGCTCTGACAGCCAGCCTATAACCAAGTGTCACAGAGGCAAAAGCCTGCAAACACTATTTTGGTGGCCAAGCCTGGGGAGAGGAAGGAACCCACTTATCACTAGGGAGGCAGAAAATATAAACAAAAAAAGTGCATGCAGTGGCAGGGGTACAAGACTTTCAATAAATGAAAAATGCTAATACGACCTTAAAAATAATGAGGAGCTTCCCACAAAATTGAAACAGTGCTCTGTCACCAAAACACAAATTCCCATTGCATGGGAGAATGCTTTTCTGTGGTCCTTATGTGCTTGACACTGGATTCAACAGGGATTTTAGATATGCCAGGATTAAAGATTGAAGCTGTGAATGTGACTGTGAGAAATGAAATGGTGATTCAGGTTTGGGATGTCAGCTGCAAGAGCAGCACACTGGCTGTCTCAAGAGGGTGAAATCCACGGCTTAGCACTGCCCTAGTTCTGGATCATCAGGGATTTCCTCAGCATACATCAGAGAAATCTGAGTAGTCCAGCCCCAGCCCAGCTGCTGAGATGCCAGGGTGGGAGAGCTGGGTCACCCACTCCCCTGGCAGCACCGACTGCAAACTTTGCCACCAAAGGCACCGGGATGGGGACGCGCCTTCCGCGGGTGACAGCGGCAGCACTGCGCTGGCTGTGTGACAGCACAGCCTCAGACCAGAGCCTGGAGACAAGCAGGCCCCTCACACCAAGCAGCCCTTGTGCTCTCCTTGTGTCTGAAGGCAGTTCTAACAGTGTTTATTTGTCTGTTCCGTGCCAGCTCCTACGGAATGCTGACATAAAAACATAACCGTGAAGATTTGGCTACATTAAAAATGCCCATCTTCCAAAAATGAGTGGCAGTCAGGTTTCCTCTTTTGGAAAGAACAATTCCTCTTCTCATATTGTTCCTCACAGCACATGTTTTGAGCCTTTTCTTCCACAAGGAATTGACTTTTAAAAGTGTGCCAGTAGGAAGAAAAAAAAAAAACCAACTACCTTGCAAGATAGATTAAAATTTTGTCCAAGTTTGTAACTCTATTACCCTAACAATAAACCAGATTATAGGAAATTTTACTAGAGCACTGACAATTCTAAAACCTATTAAAAATATGAACAAATCAATAAAGATAAAGCTGAATTATACATATAAGGAACATTTTCTTTATTGAACAATTCTTATAGATCGCTCTGAAATAACATTGTTCTAGATGTTTGCTTGGATGATCTTATTGCTGAGTTTCAATGTGATAACTATAGTAGTTCTGCATTATGTCCTTACCAACAGCAAACAAGCAGAACAATGGAAAGACATTCAGATATAAACATATATGAAGTCTCTTGTAAATAGCTTCAAGGGTTTAATCACATTAGCAGCATGTTTATTATTAAAAAAAATTTGCTAAAACACAGCTGGGAAAAGAAAGTTTCATCACAAAGACAACCCCTGGTAAATATGTTGGATTACTCTAGTTAGTGACTTCTGCTGAGACCTGTGTCAGAGAACAGAATTGGTAAAGAATTATGATCCTTTATATATGCATGAAATGCAAACCAGAGAAATGGTGTGGTAAATTGAAAAGTTCTGTTTAGATGTTTATAAAAATGTTTTCTTTGCATTTTATAAATTTCTGTATATAAATACAAGGTTAGCAGAGTAAATTATAGTTTGAAACCAGGGCAGCTCTGGTTCCCAGAATTTGGTTTTGCTGTGGATAAAAATCCACAAAAGGATTTTTAAGGTTTATTTTAGTCTGAATAGATTTTTAGTTCAGCTAAAATGGTTATTTCAGCACCAGAACATGCTATGGCAGACTCCATTTTCTAATATACACATAAGTTTCCCAAAGAAAAATACCATTGCATAGCCAGATTTTCTTAGGAAAAAGTCAGGGCAATTCATTTCTCTTTGCTTCTTTCACCCCTGGGACAGCCTCTCACAATAAGAATTGTCAGTGCCTTATTTATAATGGCAGATCTCAGGTTTGATTCTGGCAGCTTTTGATCTCTTGATGGCCCAAAAGCTTTCAAATACAGAAGAATCTGATGCTTTTTTGGCATCCTGCAGTGTGCCTAAACCTCAAAAGCAAGTTCTAGTCCCAAAAGCGAATTACTGAAGCAATGTAAACAAAACACAAACGTCACAGAGTGATGAATATCTCAAACAAAATGTCTTTGTCAGACAGATGACAACCTCAGATCACTTGAAGAGCCTTTGTAGAAACTCTGCAATCTGCAAACAAACTTCTGTTTTACAACCTAAAACTAAAAAGTACACGAAAACAATGAATTATTAAAACCGCAAATATTCTTTTTTTGACATTGGTATAAAAATTCAAATATCTCCATTCTTTTAAACATTTAGTCCCTGTAAAAAAAGACCCCTGCATGTTTCTACACCACAGAAATGTACAAAACTACCCAGTCACAACATCGCTGTCAGAAAAAGGATACAAGAGCTCCACTGAATACTGCCTTCAACAAAGCTCTCATATTTGATTTCTTGAAAAAGAACAGAATAAATGAGAGGCAAAATATTTTATATCATTTGAAGAAATAACTTTTGAGTAGTATGTGACAATGAGAGCTATTTTATCCCTAGAAACCTCTTCTTGGATAGTCTATATTTTAGCTAAGACCTCTCACAAATGCAGAAAACAATTGTACACTTCAAATGAGAATGTCCTGCTTTTTGCTCTATCAATAAGTTATTCTTTAAGTCTTAGCAAAGCTTAAGGCTTTCTTTTCTCATTGTGATGATGGAAAGGGAAGGCAGAGAGGAAGGAGAGGGAAGGGACCACGCTCTGCTACAAGAGGTGTGGGGGATGTTTGTTTGGTATTTTATTTTAGCACAAAGATGCAGTAAAAGTGGGTTTTTTTCAACCAGTTTTCAGGTTTATGTCCCTCAGTACTGCTTTCAGGTTGCAGTGGATGCTGTAAAATACCAGATCTATGCCTCAGTCTATTAGACATCATGCTTTACTTTTTTTAAGCAAACTGCAAACACAGATAAAATGTTGTAGACTAGCAGGCTTGATACTGTAACCTTTTTATACCAGCTATAACTACATTAACATAAAGATAGTTGCTATAATATCATTACTGGGAATCAAGGCACTTTGAAAATCTTTGCTCCTTGTGCCAATTTGTGGTGCAGTTAAATTAGCAATACAGCTCTGTATTAGTAACACAGCCATTAGTAAAAAAAAAAAATTTAAAAAAAAGTGAGAATACATTTGGAAATAATTCAAAGAGATCGGGGAATGACAGCAGAGGATTTGCCAGACTAATGAAATTTCTTGTTCCCAGCCTTCAAATACCTGTGTGTACTGTCCAAGGCCCCATTCTGACTAAATCTGTGCTGTTGGGTTTACAAACAAACCTGCTAGACCTTTTGCATTATTGATCAGGGATGGCATGCTTAGCCCACACGTCCTATTTACATTCTATTTCTTTTACACTTCTAAGATATAATGTGTCTTTTACAACACAAGAGCTCTTTCCATTTAAACCCTGCAGTGTGTGTTCTTCATACAATTTAATGGCTGTAAGCAATTTAGAAGGTTAGTCTTTGAATAGTTGATAAAACTGGCAATATTTATTGGTAAATAAATGCCTAATTATAATAATTTAGGAACATTTCCAATACCATGGGTTTTTTTCTAAATAAATAGCTGAAAAAATTATCTCTATATAACAATAATATTTAAATAAAGACTGTGTAACAACTTACATCATTTTAATGTTGTTACAAAGAAATTTTACGTCAATTCTAAAGAAAACGCAAGAATTTTTTAATTTAAAAATAAGAAATAAATATGTGGATTTGAATATAGAAAATTTAACCCCATGTTCTGCACAGAGAACCTTCCCAAGGCTTGTAAAAGAGGGGCTGGCACAGCACCAAAGACAAATTTAGATTAAATGAGCCAGGTCTTGAAAAACTTTGCGTTTCAGGGAAAAATTCTGACTCCTTATTCCTGCTTTCTGGGGAATGTAATGATCAAATACTCTTTAACAGTAGGTGTGCTGCTCACCCACACACTTGCTGACCAGAATCACCTTACAAATTCTTTAAAAGGACCTAGAAAGTTTTAAAACAGCTCCTTGGGATCCAAATTTCCCCATTTGTAGCTGAAGGCATTTTAAGTGTCGGCATTTCTGAAGTCAGAAAAGGAAAATCATCAGCCACTTCAAGCAGGTCCTGCTTTGACATCAGAAAGTCAATTCACTCAGCTTAGCAGCATTCAATTCTCAACAACATTTTGTTCTGGGTCTCTGTCAAGTTATTCTAGGCTGTGAAATTGTCAGGAATGATGGATGACTATCAGCCTTCTGCTATCTTTTTCTTTCTCCTTAGAGATTTGCGGCTGCTGACTGCAAAGCAAATTCCTCTTTTCTCTCTTTTTTTGCACAACACACCAAATGAACAACAGTAATTATGAGAAAGCCTACACTACAATTATTTTAGCACTTAACTTTGTATTGACATCTGTAAGAGACAGAGCTCTCTAGATTGATTAGCAATGTTATAGCTTCCTGCCTTTTACTACTATTGCAGCAGTCAGGCTTTACATGCAATTTGTTCAAAATAAAAACCCCCACTGGTTTTTTCTCTTCACATTTTAAATTAAAAATTGAACTGAGCACTGAAAAATTCTAATACTAATATTAATCTAGGGCATTATTACTACTATACTAGTATTTCAAACTGTGTAGTATTTGTAACACAATCAAAGCTGACTAAAGAGAATAATTTAAGGATAATGGGATTTTGTTGGGGAATATGCTAATGCTACATTATTTGTCCAGGTTGAAATCCTTGCTTGAACAAATCCTGTTTGGCCAGCCATTGCAGACCTGGCATCTATGGGGGGAAAATTGTTGAAAAATTACTGACAGAATTTGACGTCAAGAATTTAAACCATGTAATAAAACTAAATACAGAAAGAAACACTTGGCCCAGAAAATGAACAATTTTGGGAGGAAAAATGCAACATGGAGAGCAAATAAACTGGAACATCCTTCAAACTCATGCCAATTATAATCCAGTCTCCCATATTTCTACTGTATTCAGAATAACTGCAGAATTTCTCACAAACAGCTCTCCAGCAATAACAATACATTAATTAATCTCCATTACTCTCAGTCACAAAGCTGTTCCTTTCAATTACACATCAGATCTGCTCAGCTCACTACACAGGGCTGCACACACACACTGAAATGGAGTCTGTTCCATCTCAGAGCATGGACAATCCTGAAAAACAGATTCAGCACCCCAAGGAAATCATGATCAGATATCATCATCATCATTGCCTTTAACATTAGAGTCAAACAAAACCAGAACACTTTCCAAAAATCCTAAATAGTGCAGAAAGATTTTCCCTCTAGCTCCTACATATACCCCAGCCAGGCCAAAGGCTGACATTGATCTATTTCATCACATGAAATACATGGGGGGAGTAGAAAAAAAGTTTATCCCTATTATGAGGCAGGAAACATTTTTGTGGTTTAGAATTTACAAAATACAAAATGGATGCATACAAATGGGGTGATATTCACGTAGAGATTTCCTCCTTGACCTTTTTTTATTTTAAATTCACTTTTTATGTTGAGTAGCTGCATTCTGTTTCTTTTAAATAGCAAGTGTTGGACTCACAGACATTTAATACAGATTTGGTGGGGTTATTAACTAATTTGCTACTGTCTCAGTATTCTCTCATTTCCCTCAGCTTCACTAATGGAAAACCATTTTATCATGGGATAATTCTCAATGAATAAATCCAAAGGAAAAGATACAGACTACAGAAAAATAGAAACTCTGCTACCTAGAAAAATAAAATCTAGAAATAATGGCAAAATTCAACTCAATGCCTTTGCATGACATCCTGCTACCACCCCTGGATTCACCACAACATGTTGAAGGTTCTATCATCTGTTATGTGTTTTTATTTTATGTTCACTGTACAGAAGTGCTCACCAGGAAACCAGGGATGGTTTCACCTGCTATTAACAGTAAATTACATTTGTGCTTTGGCCTGTTGTGGCAGAATTCTGTCATTGCACTTACAAAGGCATTAATAAGAGTTTAAAGTGCATGGTTCACTCCCACAACAAATATCAGCTGGTAAGTTTAATTTTTCAGAACTTCAGTATGTAAAAGTTGAATTCTTCTAGGTTTTAGAAAACCAAGTAGCTTTGACCTGTGAGCAGAACATGATTTTCAGCACAACAATTGCAAACAGGGATTTGATCACTATTACGATGAACCAGAAGTTATATTAATTTTTCAGAAAAAAATTTGACTGAAACAAAAATCAAATCAGCCCAAACTGAAGAACTTGGTCATAAATACAATTCTCCCCACCTTATTTGAAAAAATTACTTTCAAATATGGGGTCACTACCAGGTCAGAGACTATCAGGATCTTTAATCTAGAAATCTGTAATATATAAAGTCAAGTTTTACATGAAGGTACCTAATCAGTGGGACTGTATTATCACAATTAATCCTCAATCAGATAACTTAAATCACTGGTATGTTTAAAAAAATTTTCAATCTTTTCCTGGAGTAGAAAAATGAATATAACCTCTCCTAGGAAATGTCCTAAATGTCTCCCTCAAAAAGTCATTAGCTGGAAGCAGTGGTATATGGTAACTTAATGCCAGAAAAAGAGGTAACAGACGTTAACAGTCCCTTAATGAGATGAAATGCAATTTAAACTGTAATCTCATTACCTAAAAATAAATAAACCTCTTCTGCTTTACCTTTTGGACTTAGCTTAGGCCTATTTGTTTTATCTCCATTTAGGTTTCAACTTTAATCATATCTCAGAAGCTTTTACACAGAAGAACTGCAGTAGCAACTGAGTTTGTCTACAATATTTGCTTGCTTGTAGCTGTTCACTCTGAAATTTCTCATTTGCTGCCAAATAGAAGGCAATGTCCAAAGCCATAGAGCAGAGATAAGAGTTTAAATCTCACTATCTAGAGAATCACCTTCTCAACAGAAAAGTTGGAACCATATTTAATTAAATATTACTTTACCTTCAATGCATTATACCAAGAGTATCCAGATATGTGTACAA
Source organism: Irena cyanogastra (assembly GCA_013397155.1). Classification (NCBI taxonomy): domain Eukaryota; kingdom Metazoa; phylum Chordata; class Aves; order Passeriformes; family Irenidae; genus Irena; species Irena cyanogastra. Next base: position 808,990 of record VWZV01006848.1, on the reverse strand, counting down.
ATAAATGTGGCATGAACCCTTTTTTATCATTTTATAACATGATTCCAATATTGTTATCTTCCAGCTTGTAAGAATGCAGAACTTTTATTGGTAGATGTGTGAAAAAAGTATCTTATGTATGGATATCTGCCCATATTACATAAAAAACTAAGAGGGAATGAGAGAGTAAAAGAAGTATATTTTTCTGCATGCATGTAATCTATTAAATACTTATAATTAATATCTGCAGCAAGAATGAGTTTAAAAGGAATTTTCAAAAAGAAAAGCAAACCCATACCACTCCACAAGACATTTATGCACAAAGTACTGTATGAACAGTCTTTCAAGGAAACCATATGAAACTCAAAGCCAAATTAATTTCCATTTCCCCAAAATTTCAAGTACAGGATATTTTCCCTCTAACCCATCATTATGCTCCAGCCAGGCAAAAGGCTCACATTTACCAATTTTCTTTGATTATATTTCTTTGATTATATTTGATTATATGTGTAACATACATACCCCATCTATTAAGTAGAAATTAAAATGCTTCTCCCTCACGAGTTTGTGAACCAGAAATCATTTGACACTTGCTGTATTGTCAAATCTGCAAGATGAGAGTGGGTGCCTTTGGAAAAGGTCATCTTTTCTCTGGCATTCTCCACCCCTCTCCAAATTACTTTTTTCATCAGAAAGTGAACATTTTCTATGTTCAATAACAATTAGCCCCCCAAAATAAATCACAGCCCCTGGAAGCTGAGCTGTTCTCCTGCACGGCCCCACCAGGGGTTCTCTGGCACCGTTTTGCACAAGTGCATGGCTTGGGACGAGTTGACTCACACTCATAAAAACAAACAAGGAGTGACAACTAAAATAATGAGGCCAGCTGGAATCCCAGCTTGTGGAGAGCAATGCCACAAAGGGAGGTCACAGCTGGGGCTGCACAAAGGGTGCAGGTTTGTGAGGTTTCTATGCAAGGAGAGGTAAGGGACCTCACCCTCCTGGGTGGCACCTTGGGGCAGACACAAGGAGAAAACTCTGTAATACATAGTTCAGGTGCTTGGCACACAGTTCATTCCACTTGGCACATCAGGTTTTTCTCTAAGATGTGCAATTCTATTGTTATCAGGTGTCAAATTTAGTTACTTGAAGCTTAAATATGTTACTTAGATCAGGTTTATGAGAATTTTTTAAACTCTCACATCCATCTTTTCTTTAATAAACCCATAAAACCCTTTATGTACACTCCTCAGTAAACTGTCTTTTCCCTTAATGCATTCGAAAATGAAAACAGATTAAAATTCTGCAAAATTTAGGTAATGGAGAATAAAGGAATTTCAGCATTGGCAATTTCCTAGCTGAAGACTCCAGAAGTAGGCATGGAGATCTATAGGCCATGGAAGTTCTCAGAAATTAAATGCATTTTACTGAATAAATCCTTTTTCTTCCTTTCAGTTCTGTCAGGATTTGTTTTCAGGTGAGTTGCATTTTTGACAGAACTTGTTGAAAATGTAATGGTGTTACCCATCCATTAATCAAGGAATTATTTCAAAGCTGAGGAATGATCAGATTTTAGACAGCATCAGAAATGGGAAAAGATTTGAAGCACTGTCACAGGAACCTAAGTAACATCCAACCAACTCTGAGTCATGACCATCTTTTTTATTCTCACAGAATTATAACATATATTTGAGCAATCTTCTCTTGAAATTCAACTAAAAAGTTTTGTAGATAGAACGTTTTTAAGACCTTTACTTCTAGAGGATATAAAGATATTTGTCTCATGACCACATCTCACCCTTTTCATGTTTAAAGGCTGATCAACTGAGGTATCAGTAATATTTCAACAAGAAATTATCAGGACTTCTGTTATACTCCCACAAGTAAAAATTATATTTTTATATTATCCATAATAGGGGAAATAACTAAAATCAAATATTTATTCATATTTTTTCCTATTTATTCGTGTTTAGTCTGCAGCCAGTCTAGTGCCTCTGTATCAGCTGCAAAGGATAATATGCTCTCAAAGTTCAAAAGGTTTGGTCACACCCTACCTTTCATAGCACCTGGTATTTCTGAGACACTTTCACTTCCTGCTTCAAAGTAATCAAATAGACATAGAGGGCTGAAAAACTATTAAAAAAAATGGATATTGCGGTTTTGAAATCTCAGGAGCCATGGAGAAGAACATACCTTTTCAACCAAGCTTTTAATTATTTTTTCCCCAGCTGGAGAGAGGAGCTAACATTGTTTATTCTGCAGAATCCCCACACATCTCACAGTCATTTCAAACATATTGACACTCCCAACACTGAAAGCCCTCCATGTCCCCTCTGCCATATCCCCTGGAAAAACCTTACTGTCCATGCCAGCCCTCCCAGGGGCAGCAAAATTCAATTTTGCCTACACTGCTGACAAGCCTTAAGCTGCCTCTGATATGAATAATAAGCAATGATCCCATTGGACTCAGCACTGCACAGAGACATAACAATGAGTTATGTGGTCCCTGCCACAAAAGCTTACAAGCTAATTAATGAAAAAGCAGGTTCAGTTCTATCTGTAAAACAAAGCAAAGATGTAAACAGGAGTCTCATGGTGGGTGGTCCAGTACTGCATGAGGTGCTGCAGAACTTTTAGTCCAAAAAGGCAGGACTTGGGCACATTTCTAAGTTACCTGAAAATTACTCTCCTAAAGCCACCCAGAAAGAAGGAGGGAGAAGGGAAATATTAAGGGAAGAGGCTGCAATTAGAGCTCTGTGCTCTAGTGTGGGGTTTAATCCAGTTACCTCAGTCTGTTGTTTTTTCCCTAATCTTGGTATTTAAGCACTTTGTGAATCTTTCACTTCACTAAAAAAACCAGAATGATCACGTTAAAGTATTCCTCCTTTGTGACTTTTAACAACTTAACAACAAGAGAATATAATCCCACACAGTGTTATATCCTCCCACAAACAGGTAGAGGTGATAACTCTAAACTGTGTGAACTGCACTTTTTATCTTTCTGATGTTACTATTATTAACTATTTCACTGTGGATAATTTTAGCACAAACATACAGCAATTCTACCTGATAGTCAGAAAGCAACATTACATTTCTTCAAGCCATGAAGAATCCAGCTTCCACAATGCTTCCTCAACCCCAGCAACTTTTTTTAATACTTTTTTTAATGAACCATTTGGCAAATCTGCTGCAGCATGAAAACAAACTATTAAATTCAATGAAATATAAATAGCTCGAGGTACTACTAAGAGAAAGGATGCACAATAACACTTTAAAGAGTGGCTCCCAGTCTGGGTGACAATACCAGTTGCAGTGTTATTCCCACTGGAAAGCTGTTTTAAGTGCAGTGGCACAGAGCCTGTAGGATTCATTTGCAGAAGCCTCCACAAGTGTTTTCTCCAGGGTTTACACCTACCTGCCCGTGTGCTTTAGAGTGTGGGAAATTCCCAGGGCCATATCTACTGCCTCATTCCTTTTTTTACAGATTCTGCATGGCTGCAGGCTCCAGAGTATCATTGCTACAAGTACCAGGAGGCTTGAGGAAAAGCTCCTTGAATAAACCCAGGTAAAACTCTGCCTAGACAAGAGAAGTGAGGCAGTTTGAGCCACAGAATTTTGGGGTTCAAGAGGGGCAGAGTAACCCCACTGTGTATGGAGGGCTCTGCCTGCAGCCTTCTGCCTTGCACAGAGAGCTCTGACAGGTGAATCTTTGTTAATTCTCATTAAATCTTACTTCTGCCATCCTTTTTCCCCTGGGACAGCGTCTCTTTTTTCATACAAACTTTAAAACAGGACTAAAATTTCAGGCAAACTACCGGAGAGCATGTTAAAAATATCAGACAATGAAAATAAAACCCCATTTCAATTGCAAGTTATTAGAACAGTTTTAGACTGTGGTCTTCACAATGCAAACCATATGGAGTGACCACAACTACTGACAGAGAAGGCTGTATGCAAAGAATATATCTAAATGCTCAACATTAATTATGCCAGTCTATTATTTCTATCCATTAGAAAAATGTTTGGTTTAATTTTTTATCTACTTCAATTAGAAAGACAAATATAAAATATAAATAAATTAAGGAAGAGCATGTTACTAGGGATAAAAAAAAAACCTCAGTAAACTAGAAAATTCTTTTCACATTATTCAGGTTTTTTTTTTAATTCCCTAAACATTTGACAAATCAAAACTTGTAAAGAATCAGATAGGAATAAATCCAAACAATTTGGGTTGTCTAAATGTAACAGAAAATTACAGAAAAACAAATACTAAATAACTTTGCAGTTGCAAGGAGAAATCGGAAAAAATCCACAGTATCCAAGATAACAGAGAATTCTTTGTTACTTATTTGCTGCAGTTGGTCTAGCAGATACACAGCAACGAGATGCTCCTAAGTGTTTCTGAAATCAGACAGAATGGATCTCTGAATTTAGTCTCTGTATCACAGACATCTGCCTTAAAAATGGAAAGCACTCTACTCTGACTTCTATTTCTGAAATTTCTATTTATCCTCTAAGAGCATATTTTTAGGTTCTTCAGAAGCTCACAGATGAGATTATTATTTGACTCTTCCACTTGTCCTATATATAAGTTGAGAGAAATTTCAGCAAAATGCATCATTTGCTATAAATTTATCTAGAAACTTATCCAGCATTTTTTGAGGAAAAGTGGTCCTTTTAAACATCTGAAAATTCCTGCTGCTTCTGTAGGTCTGGAGTCTTCTGAATTTGCTTTTTCCTCTCAGAACACTTTCGATTACCAGGGCTGAATTGTTTAAAATTACTATTGTGGTGAAGAACAGTTTCTATGTTTCCAAATACCTTTATCTCCTGTTTGTTTTCCAAAACTTTTAGGTTCTGTTCTATTAATTTTTCTCTGCCTGGATGCACAGCTAACTGCAACATAAATCATCTAAAGACACGGATTTATCACATCTGGAAGATTCTCTTCAGCACTTTCTGCAAGGTTAAACCTTTATTTTTTAATCCACCTGTATTGCTCATTTCCCCATTTTTTCTGGCACATTTAAACGAGATGCAAAATATCCTTTCAACTTACAAAATAACTGTGACAGAATATAACAGCTGTGGGAAATGGAGAAGACAGCCTTCAAAACATTCACAAAAAGGGATACCAGGACTCTGGGACACTGCTCCCACAGTAACACTATCAGGACTCAATGAACGAAGATACTATGGCAGGGAAAATGTTTTCTCAAATTTGAAATACAGAGCTGTGGCTGGTTGGGCACTGGGCACTTTCACAGGAGTGCTGCTCCCCCTCACCTCACAGCCCTGAGCCTGACACTTGCACATTCTGTAACCATAATACATCTGTGGACCCCACTTTTCCATCAACAGGACTAAAATGGCAGCACTAACCCACCTTCCCTTTGTTAATTAGTCTTAACTAATTAATAAGTGAAAGCTGCAACATCAAATGAACCACTGTTTATAAAGACAGTTACTTGCATAGCCCTGATAATGGACAAACAAGACAGAAAAAGAGATGAAAGAGAACCTTGACTGCCAATGCATCAGCTTTCTCCTGTTGCTATCCTACCTCATCAGTCCTTCCTGCTTCAAACACTCTGACTTTCAGCTTTTCCACCAGTGGAAAAAAGAAAACCAACCTGCATCTACTTCAGAAGGTTGGAAGTACATTTGCAAATGAAGTGGCCCAGGCCACTGTGCAATGATCAAGTGGGAAGCTCTGAATGACCACCAAGTGCCAAGGTGAAAGAGCACCCGGCCACAGGCAGTGCAACAGGATTTTACCCCTAATAATGCTGCAGCCAGATGAAAAATATGAGCTTAGATCCAAAATCCTGCGAGGCCTTCTCAGCCTAGGACTTCAGCACTAGCAGCATCCCAGAAGAAGCAGCTCTGGTTTGTATCTGCCTGCCTCGTTTCAAAGAGTATCTCACACCAGAGATATGCAGGCAGAGAAAGTTGAAATGTGTGTTAAATATCAGGAAGTATAAAGTCTGACATTTATCTGAAAGTATTTTTAATAATGGCTCCACTTTTTCACAAAAAAAAACTATTCTCAATAACACCTGCCTCCTTCTGTTATCTGGAGGAGGCATTTCTATGACTCTAGTGTGAAATAGGAAAAAAGGAAATGGAAAATTGGAGCAAGCCTACATGTGCTGCTAAACAAAATGGTTTCTGAATTAAAACGAATCTGACATGCATTTTTAAAGCTTGCTCTGCCTAGATAAGTTTAAAATATAAGCAGCTTTGCCAGTAAATAAGCAGGTAAACAGCAGAGGAGGGCATGATAAGGGAAGGACCGAGTCAACACTCTCCCTGGAAAATGAGAACCTACAATTAAGAAATAAGATAACACCAGGAGGTTTATCTCCATTTCAGTCGCAGATGTGCCCGTATGATTTATATGTGAAAAACAATATCAAAACAAACCAAATCAAAACAGTCTTCACATTTATGGGGCTGGGAGTTTGCACTTCTCTTCAGTTACACAGTGATAATTAAGAGCAGACATTTGAAACACCCACTTCAAAAACCGAACATACTTAATATAGGGTAAGATAACACAGAACTTAGTAAAGATGTCAGCTCAGTCTAAAATCATAATTACTGTGTACAACTTGCTCCTGAGAGGTTTTCCCAGTAGAAATAATTGCATTACTTCAAGTTCCTTTTATTAAAAAAAAAATTATAGATAGGCATAACATGTAATTTTGCAAACAAAAAATACTGTTTTCCTTTTATTCCCAGATTTTATATTTCCTTGGCAAAATGCTGCAGACTGCAGGGAAAACAGTAACATTCAGCTTGGAGTAAACTTTAACACTTTGAATCAGATTATATTTAAATTAAACAGCTGCACAATTAATGATAGAATAAGCAAACTTCCTAATTACCCAAAGTATAACTTTAATTTTTATGATCTTGTTATCTGTTACCCACCAGCTGGACTACTGCATTCCTTTCTGGCCCTCATCCTACCCAAAAGAATATTTTGGTTGTTCTGAAGAAAAATACAGTTACAGAAGGGTGATATATTGAGATTGTGAATACAAATAGTAGCTCTGCTTTTGCATTTTAAATTATTGCCTAACCTCCACAGTGCATATATCACCTTCCCATTAACTCTCACCAAACCTAAAATTTTTGATGGAATAATGTATTTTTACAAAAGATATCAGGCTGATTAAAGATTTCAAATGATGGACAAGCCCATTATTTCCTAAGTTGGTTGAAAATGTTGAATGTCCCCCACTGCTGCAAACGTGTGGTGCCTTTCTATGGGCTGGATTTGCTCCCACTAACTGGACAATCCCACGCCTTTGGAGAGAGGAAATGTGAGCTCTCCCCACCCTGTGTCTGAGCAGTGTGGGCACAATGGTCTGCAGGTCCTCCAGTGCTACAAGAATAAAGGAAAATCACAGGGAGCAGGTAAAAATAGCATTTATGGTATTTATGGCAGCCACATGCTGAAAACACTGATTCCTTCAGTCAGTCTCCTCAACTCTCTGTATCCCCCACTTGGATTATATTTGGCTTCATTTAAAATGAAGGGAACAAAACCCCCAGCATTTCAATCTATTAGTTCCATTAAAATGAGGATTCCTTTTATTGCCGCAATCTGGTCTTGTGGCTGAAAGTATTTACTTATAGAGATGTGTTACATCTATGAAATTGTGCAACGTATTAATACTTGATCAAGATGGAAAAATAATTTTCCTGTTTATCTGTTTCCCACAGAGGCTCTTATCAAATGCTGCAAAAGCAACCTAAGTCTTTACAGATATTTCCCAAAATTTACAGACTATCAGTTACAAATCAGCCTTGATCAGCTAGGGGGTGGGGGGAGAATAAAAAAAGCACATTTTACTTTAAAGTCTACATATCCAGTTTTCCCCTCACGTTTGAAGTTAAGGAGAAAAGATTATTTCCTTTTACTTTTAAATGAATCAGCATTTACCCACAATCTGGTAACCGACCACAGTCACATTTCTCTCCAGGAAGTTTTAAGCCCTTGAGACTGCAAAAGAGACTTTTTTACCCCTTTTTTTTAAAGTGACAAGGCTGAAAGTGGAGTAGAAATGCAACAAAAGTACTCAGTGCACGTTGTAGTTTCCAATCAATTAAAAAAAACAAACAAACCAAAAACCACCCTATGTGTTTTTGCATGTTAATAAACCAAGATAAAAATCATAGAGTGATGCTTAAATTCCTGGTTCTGATTGCAACCATCAGGAATTTAGAGTGGACCAAACTGCAGTTGGAGTGCCCTCGTTTTCTCCTTGTGACAGGATGTGATATTGCCAATGACCATGAAACCACGTGTAAAACAAAATTTCAAAGGGAATCTCCCAACAGCACCTCAGTTTCAAACACCCCTAAGCTTAGAGAGAAAAATTTCATCTTGGAGGTTCAATCCAATTGCTACAAGTGGGCTGAGCATGAGGAATGACCCAAATAAACCTTTGATGTGGGAGGAGTTCACTTTTGGGTTTGAACTCTGGGCAGTCCTCATGAATTTCACAAATCAGCTGTGAAAACAATTCCATTCACAGTGTGAAGATTTCTGAGCTATTCTATAACTCATTAAGTGTGTGTTAAAAGTCAAATCAATTATTTCCTCATAGACACCAAACAAGTTCTAGCCACATAATAAATAGAAGAAACACTATTTAATAAGTAACAAGTGTAATTATTTCCTGAGCAATCACATTCTCTTCCCCTTAGAAATAATCATTTCCTTTGTTCTCCCAGCCTTCGGCTTCTTCCCCACTCATTTTCATTTTCTACACAAATTTCCTTGTAAGAAAGGAGGAGTTTTTCCCAAACAGCTTTTCTAAGAGAGAGTATTTACATCCACATTTCAGAGCTGAGGGAAACTGGATGTTTCATTTCCTCTCCAGGACATGGCAGAGTCCCCTTCACTGGAAGATTTTGAGATTCAATTGGTCAGGGTGCTAAACAACCTCACCCAAACTCACTGCTCACAGAATGGTTCCCACCAAGCTCCCTTCCAAATTGGATTATTCTATGATTTTGTACTTTGAATAAAGAGAATTTTTCTCCCTCTGAGCAGCAAGTCCCCTGGATTCTAAAATGCTTTCCAGCTCTGTAAGAAGATGGAAACAATTGGAACAACCGAAATAGTGACAGGGAAGGACATGTTATCTCTGGGTGACCTCTGTGCAACAAGGCCACTGAACCTGTGTGGAGCCTTCCCATTGTTCAGTAGAAGTTATTTGATAAAATGATGATGACAACTTTCTTTATCAGAATCTTCCCCTCCTATTCCATCTTCATTTTAAATTTGAGAATTCAGCACTATATTTTATTAAGCATAACTTGATTACGTGAAGACACTGTGATGATATTACTATTGACTAGGATATTAGAATAACCTTGAAAAACAGAATTCTTTTAGAACATTAAATGATCCTATTAATATTTTCGACCTCTGCTCCCTGCTATCACTACCCTCTATGGACTCTGTAGTACAAAAGTAAAAATTAAAGGAGAGTGATAATGTGCACTCTATTTTCTCTATATTTCTATATATGTACGTATGTTCACCTACAAATAAATGCACAAACCTCTGCTCTTTGGCCCTGAAGGGCAACCTCCACATGAAGGCTGACCATTTAAAGGTCAGCAAGTTCCAGACATTAAGCATCAGGTGGTGATCAATGTTGGTCACATCCAAAGAACAGGCTGAACAGAAGAAAAGCGAGTTTTCCTCATAGGTGGCAAACTAAATGTCATGCTGCCCTGCCTTCCACAACCTCTGTGTGAGATAAATTTCCCACCAGGGAGAGAGGAGCAGCATCACCTGAGACAGTGCTCCAGCCTTGACATTGTGAACTCTCACTTCTGCCTGTCAGCAATTCCCTCCACCATTCCCTGGATTCCCCCCAGCAGGTCCAGCTGGGAGGTGTCTGAGCCCACCCAACCCCTCACAGGCACAATGCAGCCCTAACCCTTTCCCCCAGAGTCACTGCACACACCTGGAAAACAAACTGCAATGGGGAAGGCTGGTGGGAGAGAAATAAAAGACATAATTTGTGCAACACAGATGTGAAAATAACTGATTTCCCAGCCAGACAGCTGAACAAAAATGTTATAAGCTTAATCAGGTTAGCAGGTCTGATGTTTTCAAAGCAGTTTTCTTTAACCTTAAGAAGCTAACTAACTGAAATCCTTTTGAAATTGGTCCTAGAACCTGGGAAATCTCAGGAAAATCTCCCCTGGATATGGCCACTGCCTTGTAGGCAAACAGGGAAATTACTCCAAATTTTCCTTCCACCACTGAGCTGAGTGTTTCAGCTTCTAGGTTAAAGGGTTTCTGCAGATTTGAATCCTCTCAATGTTATTTTGCATTTCTAATGTCACAACATCCCTCATCAGGTCATTTCCAGATGTTTGTGTTCTTGCTTAGATCAGAAAAAGTTGCTGCAAAAAGTTTATTCTCCCAAGTCAGTTGCTTCGACCATATTAGTCTTTAAATCCCTGTACACATTTGTTTTCACAGCTGTATCCAAGTTGTTCACCTTCATTTGCAAAACTCTTCACAGGCTCGGATCAAAACATGCATTTCAGTAATTTTGTTTCTCTCCTTAAGCCCTCACACAAATCCCAGCATACTGTATATCCAAACTTGATGAGCTGTAATGAGAACAAAATAGTAAATTATCACGTTCTAACCATCATATTAAAATAATGCAGTGGTTAAGGAATTATGCACTGAACAGAGCAGAGCACTGCTCTGCCACACGAGTGTAAATCTACAGTAACTCCAGTGAACTCACTGAGATTTACATGCATGTTCCTGGGGACAAAATCTGACCCACAGACCTCTGGGAAGTGTATTAGGCCTGTGAGGTTTTGCAAGTAGGGCACAGGGAGGATTACATCACGTTTTAATAGAAAGCCTGTTCTTAGAAGTGAAGGGTTTTGCACTTGTTGGAAGGTGCTTGTCAAATGAGAAATAGGAGAGCAGGAGGAACTGAAGAATAGCAGCCTTATGTCATGGGTAGTTGTATGAAAGGCAGCCTTGAATAGAGTGCACTATAAAGAAAGAATATTGTTATGTTTTCTGACAAGGATCTGGTTTGCTAAGTGATTCTTGAACTCCACGGGGGGACTTGTCTCTTCACCTTGATTTAAAAGAACGCACAAACAATACCACTTAAAATATGCTCAGGCTGTCTTCTGATTTCACTGAAAGAATCTCAGAACAAGGCAAAACAGATGGTACTGAAGCCCTTTCCTTTAGCTAATACTGGCTGTACTTATAAGTCTGGAAAGAGCGAGAGGTTTGAGAGGAAAAACAGACCTTATGTTTTCTTTTTTTTTTTTTTAATTGTCAGGGTTTATAAATAAAGAGAAAGTTATTAATCCAATTATTTTCTGTGAAGTATTGATTCACAGCAGAGTGATACAAGCTAACTGATACTGAGTTGCCTTTTCATCAACAGAAGAAAAGAGCTTAGTACATTGGATCAGTTCTCCATAATAAAAATGGACTAGAGTTTATTTATCATTTTGATTAAAATAATTTCCCTGCAGATCTGCAGTTTCTTATGTTAGAAACAGAATTCTTTGATGCAGATGTAGGTATTCTACTTGTTATACATAACTCTCTCATTGTCATTCTTTTCTAAAAAGACAGTGTTCGTTTCACCATTTCTTGCATTTTTAATCATATTCCCAAGGAGAAAAACAAAACCCATGCATTACCACGAAACACCAATCCTCTGTAATCATGGATAAAAGCTTATAGTGACAAGATGCTTGGATTATTACAGAAAATTTATAAACGGTAACAGAAATTAAAACAAACTGTCACAAATATTTTTTTATTATCTATTCTTGCAGAGGATAAAAAGGCAGAAAAGAGAACCAAGAAGTCTGAGATTGAAGAGAGCCTTTGTTACCATAGATACTGGGCAGGTGTGTCATTTTCAACTATAAGCACACATATGATAAGAGTCCTCTGACTGCAAATGCACCTGAATAAAATAAGGAAGAGTTGTAACAAAAAAAGAAAAGGAGGTAGAGAGACTGAGCTGTTTCACACCTCCAGCTTATCTCGTAGTTGATGTGTTATCAAGTCTCTGAAATTTCCATCTAAACAAAGAGCAAGCAGATTTTTAGAATTTGCTGGGTTGTGAGCTTTCAAATCTGTTCACCCTGCATTCCATCACTTTCATGTAGATTTTAATACCAAATAGTCATGAGATGAGTGGTATTTCTAGATATCCAAGTCTGTCTTTCAGACCTTTCTGTCTTCATATGCAGAAGTTGAAAATATTAATTTTTTTGTCTTGGAGATCTGTGAGAAGAACATGGGAGGAAAAAATAGCTGATGGCAACAATTGTTTAGAAAAGAGACAAAATGTTTAAAAACTGTGTTTCTCAAAACTTCTAAATGCATGTTAGAGATGCACTTGCTAACACCCAGCAGCAGTAGCAACCTACACAAAATGATAGAAAATTCTTTCAAATTGCCAGTCCCAACATCATGTTCTTGAAATGCAAAGAAAAATGTACATCTGAAAATTAAAGGTAGAAGTCAACCTTCTTTGGATGCACACATGAGTATCTCTGGAAGATTATTAAATCTGGTTTCATTAAATGACTTCCACTATTCACCTACAAAACAATTGATAGTTTGCATCAACTATGTGCACATCAAAGGGAAAAAAAATGAAAGAAGTAACAAACACTAAGCCAATTTTTAAAAAAATTATTATTTTTCTGCCACCATAACTGAGATATAGGAATTTCCTTTCCCTTGCAGTCAAAGTCATTGAGGATAATGGCTTGGTAGATGAGTTGTTAAACAAAAAGTCAATCTGCCCACTTAATCTACATATTGGCTTATTTGTGAGATAATTCCCTATGAATCTTACTTATTTCTTCCCAACAGGCAGGAGACCATCTTTTACAATGTTTTGCTAGAGGTAAAAAATAGAGAGAAAATTACAATAAAACTCCAAGTTAAGTGTTTCTAACTTAAAAAAAAAAAGTTTCATTTCAGTCGTGGATAGTGATTTTATCTGAATGATCTGTGTACCTGCTCATCTCACTTCTGTTATAGCAACTTCATGTGCATTGTACCAACATCACCAGATCTTTTTTCCCTGGAAGATGTACAAGCAGAGTTTCATTGAGAAGGCAGAAAACCCTGTGTGAGCCAAAGCTTGGCAGGTATTTCATCAAAGAAGGGGTAGGCCTCTGGGAATATAAAGCATTAGTCATTACAGGGAAATTAATGATGATCTTTACCTTAAATATCTTCTTCATGTCTGTGAATAATATCAACTTGCTGTATCTAACTACGTCTCTATCTCAATCTACAACTGTAGGCAGAAATTACTTCCAGTACTCCAATTATAAAATCACATTTCTGAGGAACTATTAGAACACTGGCTGCTGCTTTTCTCCAGCTGGCTACTCCCTGGTCTTGCAGAAGAGCTTTTGTTTCTCCTTGAAGAAACACTTTGTGACCCAGAAGGAAACTGAGTTTGTCACCCTGAGGTGCCCAGGAGGTCACTGTGGACAAGGTGCCACCACCCCACACCCTCACATCTCCCATCTGATTTTCAGAAAGCAGGATGTCTCCATCCCTAGGTTTTGAAAATGCCTTCTTTCAATGCAACAAAGTGAGTCCTGACCACAGGATGTCACTGAAGCTCATACTTCACAGGAGCATGGGATTTTGCATTGCCATCCTAGTCAAAATGCAATACCCAATTCTTCACATTAGCTTTAATTAGACTCAGTCATGTTCTTCAACTTGATGATAGTATAGACTCCTATGACTAATTACTCTCAGTAATCACAATGCTAATAAAAATCTTTGTGTAGCAGACATCATCCATTAACTGAACGTTAATCTCATGAGGCCATTTATCCATTTATCCATTTCCGTGTTTTCTCTAAAAGCCAACAGCACATATACGTTTTTCAAAGAAGCAGAAGCCTAAAATATTTTTATGATAATATCTTGAGGCTACATGCCAGATGAAGCAAACTTCATTCTTCACGTCCAGCCATCAAGTCCCACACCAAAGAGCTCTTCAAACTCTGAGATGCATCATCAGTCTGTCCACAGACAGCAGTACTGCCCAGACCCAAGTGCCAAGAAAATCCTGCCTACCTGCTGCCATGATCACCTGGAATCCTCATTAACACACAAGCCATGTCCCTCTACCAGCCAGGAAACTACTTGATTTCACTTCAGGAATTCCACAGGTTTTCATCAAAACAATATTAATGATTGTCCAATTCTTAGCCATTTAATCTCTGATTTCCCAGCTGGTAAAAGAGATGTAGAAGTGACAAATCCTCCCTTGGCCCAATTCGACATTTTCTTTTATCTTCAAGAATGCAATAGGTTGTCTAATAGTGAATTCTCTTTCACCTTCCTTGCCTACCTCAATAAAACAAAGTCAATTACCATCCAACTCCAAGCTTTGTAGTCTGAGGGTATTCACAAGGAAATCATCAAGGCTGTACCAAAGGCTGCCTAAAAGCTCAACTGAGCTGAATGTCTTCCATTAGCACAAAGTGGATTGCAGCAAGGATTAGGAATAGAGGTTGCCCTAACAACATTGTTCAGCTTTTTGTTGATGGAGAGCACTTGTTTACCTTTTTTCCCCCCTGGACCACAGCAGAATGCAATGGATTTCATCACTAGAATTTTCTGACACACCACAGGAAGGGATGTCTACTAAAATTCCTTCAGACACCCCATGTCTTGCATGAAGGGACACATACACAGGGCAGATATGAAGCACTACACAACCTTTCCACATTTCAGCTGCAGAAACATTATTTTCATCCAGACTGGCTCTGTGTTAAGGCAAGATTATCAGGTTAACCATCAGTGAACTGCTGAAACTAAACTGAGGAACAGTGCTGGTGAGACCCTCTGAGAGCAGGTGATATTTGAGGCATTGCCAGTGCAGTGCAGGTTTTTTGGAAGTTCCCAGCTGAGAATATCTGAGCCATTCTCCAGTCTGATGATTCTCAGACTCCACCTCATTGCAGAATCTGTCAACTGCCTGGCAATTTGACTGGAAAATTGTTCCATGCTTAATGTGATGGCCTGGTTTCATTGATGTCTGCTGCTCTAGTCTGCTGCATTTCCCTCATCCCACCCTCTCCCACAGGCCATCAAGATCTTCAGACACCCATCTGCAGAACACACCAGCAGCAGACACCATAAGGTTCAGGGATACTTCCTTTTCTTTGGTGCCCTGTTTTCTTACAACTCCTCCTGACAGAGAAACTATTCATAGGAAAATTTAAATGGTGAAATACACAGCAGTGACTCTCCTCAGTCACTAAGATTTTCAAGAACAGTTCTGAATTCTACTCTCTGCATCAGCTTCTCCTAAAGTTTAAATAACTCTCTCCTCCAAGTGATCTATGTGCCCATCCCAGGGGAAAAAAACCTCCATGAAAAGGATTTTATGATCACAATTCCACTTCTGACACAGAAGACGGGTACAGCTCCATCATGTACCAGATGAAGTTTTTTAATGAGCTGCATTGGAGCCTGGGATAATTTATGCCACAGTCTATGTCATTCCAAGTACAAACACTCATTTGACCTGTTGTCTGATAACAAAACCCTAACATAATTTTAAGAACAAATGGAGGGGGAGGGGGTTACATTACATGATTGCCCTACAGGAGGGCAGGACACTAGTATCACTCATGATGAATCATGGGTCTGTGGCAATGGCTTAATGAAAATATATGCTGGTATTTCTAATCCAGGATTGTGCTTTTTGTTTCAGGCAAATAAATGGAAAAGAACCTCAGTTAGCTGGGCTGCAGTAACACACAAAGGGGGACATTTGGTTCTGCCCATACTAATTTTGAGCATCCTTGTATTTTCCTATAACTTTAGGGTTTTATTTAATGAAGTTATAGTCCATTTATAAAAGCTGTTATGGAACAGATACAAAATCCTCTCAGACTTAGTTCAAATGAAAACTAAGCATTAACTAGTGCAGAGGCAGGAAAGGACTACTGTATCTTTTTTGTTGTTTTGTGGGGCTTTTTTCCTGGGAATTTAAAATCTGCATTTAACAGTGGTAATGGTTGAGAGATAATCCCTGGAACCACTTAAGACAGAGAACTTTGTTACTGCTTGTCCTTATCTGGATAATCAAATAATAAAGTCCAACTGGCTACCAAAGCAGAGCTTTCAACTTAACTCTGAAATACTTTAAATGTAATTTGTTCAGTAAACTGCAGTACATTAAATTTCTATATTAAGTAAATTATAAGGAAGAGTGCACTTTGCAAAATTAAAAAGTGCTCCGTTAACTTATCTATTACTCCTCTGGGAAAGTTTCCAAAGTGTGTCTAGTACAATTAGGTACTTTCTTTATGGACAGTCTATAGCCAGGAAGGAATTCTTGCAGCTCAACAAATGTGTCTCCAGTATTGTTGTAGACTTCTTTTTATTTTCCAAGGTGAAACTCCCTGATCACAAACACCATTTTTCTAGGTTGTATGGGCAGATTGAAGAGTTTTAGATAAAAATAACTACCTGAATCAGTATCTGGCAGTTAGAATCAAAGAAATATTGATCACATGCTTTTAAGTGACTTTTTTAAAAAGTACTCTTTGGAAATGCATTTAGAATAAAAGTAAGTGGGTACAAGATACAGTGGATTCACTTCAATCAAGTCTCTCCACACAGCAATTACAAACTGCCTTCATCACATGCTATAGGATAAAAAGGAGATATTACATTCAAGATGTCATTTTTATATGAAAAGACACCAATGCTTCACAGGGATATGAAAAACAATTGACCCCAAACAAAAAAAAACCCAGTTTTTTTTCTGTAAACCCTTTCATTCTAAACTGGTTTTTTTATTATTTGGATACTAAAGTCTGAGTGTGTAGGAGTTTCAGCCCCCATCACTGAGATGAACCAACTGATCAATGTTTTTTAGTTACAGTCTCTTTTTAATTACTGTAATGGCAAAAATCTTACTTTCATGAGATATGCCTCCCTTTGGACCTTGCCAGCCAAAGTCCAAGAGGAAAAAGAAAAGGGAGGGAGACCCCTCACTTTACTTACATTACAAGAAATAGCTGCAAAACCCCCCAGAAAGTTAACATTCCTGAAAGGACTGTTATATTTTGTCAGTGTGCGTCAGCCAGAAAATTAAATAAGCTGAAACTGCATCTGTGGAAGCTTATAGGAGTATCAGAGATTAAGGTCACAGCATAGCCAAGCTTTCAAATCAACCATATTGAGAGCTCTGCAAAAGACCCTGGATGTTAGATACAACAGGCACCATCAGAAACCTCCTCTCCCAAAGAAAAACTGCACCAGCTGAGAAATCACAAATATCTCCAGTGGAATGTCTGAACTCCAAGTCAGTGATGTGCTTGCTAGAATTTCAATATCACCCTTCCCACAGAAAATATTCCCACAACAACTTCTGACTTGAAATGCCATGACCTCAGAAAAAGTTTCTCGTGAACAGTAGTCATGCTAAAAGCAGAAAATAACTCCTAGCATGTGTGTGGCCTTTTAACACCACAGCTCTTTTCACTCACCTACTTTTCAGGGCTGGGTTGTCATGCCAGGCCTTCAGCAGCTGGCACACAGCTGGCCATGACTTCTGGATGTGTTAAAATAATACTGACCATTTGCCAAATGAGAGAATGGTTTGTGGCTGTCAGGGAGGTCCTTGCCAGTGCTCTGCTGCTGCTGTAAGTGGCTGCTGACTACAGTGGGATCAGAGAGGTGCCTTCTACACACCTTTTGCATCTGAATGAACGATGCGTTGTTTAAACAAGATCGTTCCAAAGAGTCATCTCACTGAAATATCTCTCAAGGATTAAGACAGGTTTATTACCAGTTGAATACTCAGCAATTATAAATACACTACACATTTTATCCCAAACTGCCTTTTCATGAGCTGGCTCTGCCAGGGCACAGGCACAGGGTGAACCACACAGTGCACATAGAAAAGCCTGCAGAAGAATAAACAGTCGTGGGTATCTCTCTGGCTGGAGACAGCTGGTGCTGACTCAGGTACAGTGGAGCCTGGCAGACACTGTCATTCACGTCCTCAAAGCCCTTTGAGGAGTTAGTTTGAAAAATAAGCTCTGGAGATGTGTGTATGTGTGTCATCATGCCAGCTGTCAGGGCTCTGACAGTCCCACCTCAGCATGTGAGTACTGGATCAAGGCAATGAGGCCAAGAAAAAGGAAGTGTTATCTTGTCTTTCTGAGCCATTTAACAGTGTGGTGTCAGTAAAGGCACCGTGTAGAACGAGTTCTGATTCCTTAGCTCAGGCACCTCTCTGCCAGTTCTCCATTTCTCCAAAACAATGCCAGAACTGTCACGCACAGTCAAGTTGAGGAACATCAGGGGAAAATCCCAGTCATCCAAGAAGCAATAATAAAGACCAAAGATTATCATCCAGCCCACCTGGAAGCTGCAAATGTAATGAGCTATTTGGGAAAGATCATGACAACCTCAAACTCAAGTGCCTCTTGTTTCTGCCAGATCTGAGCCAGTTCTGCACCTCGGAGCAGGTCCTGCTGAGTGGTGCAAGTCTAACACCAGCTCACTTCCACATCCTGCAAACCTGGCTTTGTCTTCGCTTGGAGCTCTTCCCAGCAACATTCTTTCTGAGAGGCTCTTCAGCTACACTGAGGATGTTACATCTAAAAACAGATGCCAGCTCCTGCCAGCAAATGCAAAATGGCTCGTCGCCTTGCAGTTTAATCTGCCCACGCTCGGATTCTCTATCAGTGGCTATTTGCAACCTTTTACCAGGATTTTCAGGATATTTGTGCACATCATGAACTTCATTTTTACAGAAAATTTCTGGTAGTTATTATCACATAAGCTAAAGGGCTTATCATATATTCCCCATTTTAATTTTTAAGTAGATCTACAAGTACTGGAAACCAAGCAGCAATTTGCTTCCCTCCCTAGGATTCTTTTCCCTTCCATCCCTCAAGTCTGTGAAACACTTGTCACAGGTAGCATATATGAAATGCATTGAGAGACATTTGTCTTCCCACTCTTCCTTACAGAACAATCTTTAAACCTTTGGGGATACATGCTGCAAATAGGATTTTAATTTCCAGTATTTGTACATTCAATGCACAGCAGATGACTTAACTCCTACTCTTATTTGCTTGGAGTCTTTTAGTGTGGATAACTTTGGAGGATTGCTGTGGAAAGTGTGTGTTGGGAGGAAATTCTACTATTTCACATGCTGTACTAAAGTCACAGGACTGTATTTTAGTTTAGAGACGAAGAAAATACCTCCTATTTAAAGGACTTAGTAACTGACAACCAGCTCATCACCATCTCTAAATGTAAGCATTTGACTTAGGGGATCTGGACACTTTCCAGCAAAACTCACCTCTGCCAATATTTACAGTACCATTATTTATAACCCTAGGCTTTACAGGAAATTATGTCCTGAGAAAGGTGCCTGAACTGTAGCATAGTTAGAGATCTACAATCATCTCAAGTCATGAATGTCCATTAATACAAACTCTCCCAAACAAAACAGTTTGCTTGGAAGAACATTCCACGAAATCCCCCTTCTCTCCTCCTTTCCACCTTCAGGAGGTTGCAGCCTGCTGACACACCTTCCCATCCTTTTCCCATACTTTCTTTTTTCCCACAGCTGCAGCACCAGGATGCAGCCTCTGGACTTATCCTACTCAGCCTGAAACCCAAAGCCAAGGAGGGAGCAACAAAAGAAATTTCTTCCCCAAACTGGGAGTTTCATTCCCAACCTTCCAGCTTTAAACCAGCACCTACATTGCTTTTGGTGCCCAGAACATGAACAAAAACTGCTTTTGTGCACAGAAAAGTCCTGAGTGATCAAACTGGCAAGCAAATATCTGGTTCTGCCCACATCCCCTGTCATGTCCAGAAGTCAGGGAGCTGACTTTTTTGAATGCTGCATCTTGTTGCAACTGGCACAGCTTTATCAGGTCTCTATTGAGCTGTTCCACAGGAGCACATCCTGGCTCCTACACAGACCTGACAGAATACAAGTAGAAATGTCTTCTCACTCATCATCAGTTTGTTAGTAAACAAGGCACATTAAGCAGTGTTTCTGTTCAACAAAGACCCTGCTGGGTAATTTTGGATCATTTACCCCCAGTTAACCATTAATTGCTACATAAAATTTTAATCTCCATTTAAACAGACTAAAGCTCTGTGTCTGTTTCTGTGTCAGCCTCAAGACAGCAGTAACTTTGCAGCTGTGGAATTCTGACTGCTTCATATTTCCTAAACAGAAAGGCAACATCATGCAGAACCCAAATGTTAAATGAGGAATTAAAAAAAAAAAAAAAGAAAAAAAGGTAAAAATTGCCATTGTGAATAAGAAGGATCAAGAAGGGGTGGAAAGGGAAAGCAAGAAGGCCAAAAAATTAACAAAAGTTAAGTTTGAAAAGCACGGAGTTTTATTTTTGATAGTAGGGTAAGTATTGCCTTTAGAGGAACTGAGAGCTCTTTAACACTTTGAGGGAGTTAACCCTCACAAATGACTTTTTTTAAAGAACTGCTAGTAAAATGAATTAACCAAAACCTAACAAGTTTTGCTCCCATACCACTTTCCTCTGTGACAGAGTGACCACCACGGGCTCCCTGCATGGGTGGCTTCTGCTGGGCTCTGCCACTTGCCAGAACAATCTGCAGCTTGGTGACTGATCTTAAAAGGGATATATTGATTCAGAACACCACATTTAACAAAACCCCAAATAAAAATAGCACGTTTATAAACACCTTCCCTTGACATAATCACAAAGGACAGAAGGAAAAATCGCCGTTTCTCCTGTGCACCTCTGCATACACACTCAGGGAAACTCCAAGCTTCTTCCAGGAAGGGACTGATCTCCACCTGCTGCAGGGAAAAGCAGATGTCCCATGGGCAAAGTCAAATGCAAAGCAAACAGCTCCTGGGAGCCTGAGCTCTAAAGAAAGGGAGAAATAAAGAAGATCTACAGCTTCCCTCAGCCAGAGTGTGAAATCCTGGCTTCCCTGATGTCAGTGAGAGCTTGTTCTTGACTTCAGTCAGGCTGCAATATTAACCAGCATGCTTAAACACGAATAAAGAGGGCTGTTTGTAACTAATTTTACTCCCTTGTTTTATCCTAAATGTTAGGGAACTTACTCCCAGCTTCAATTTTGTGCCTATATAAAACCTCTTTTTTTCAGTTTCTCCCTCTTCTTGGGCTTTGCAAGCTCCGTGTGCAGTCCTAGGCAGTATTTAATCCTCATTTGCATCCTGAATTAAATGAGGCACTATTGAAATGTTGAGCTTCATGCAGGCCCTCTAACTAGAAAAGAATTTCCTGCTGACTTTGGGATGTTTTGACACGATCCTACTCCCCAGTTCTTGGTTGACATCATGAGTCTTTGCAGCAAAAGCATGCACCTGGTTTAGAAAGAGCTTGACATACTAAAGGCTTCTACATCCAGATTCATCACTAAAGATAAATAGAGAAAAACCAACAAAAATGCATTTTACTAATATGCTTCTCTTCAATGTTATGAAATTACTAAAAAGCATTCACAGGAAAAAGTTACAAAAATTTATGGTTCCTACATTGTTAGTTATACAAAAATGGTCTTACAAATGATTATTTTGATTATTTTTAATGCTATTTGTATAAAAGCAGAAGTATAAATCTTCAGGCTAAGACATATTTAAGGCATATTTAAACAGACTCAGGAAGGCAGATATCCACATTTTAATTAATAGGACTTCAAAGGCAAATCCTGATAAACTATCTATCTGGACACAAATCTGTTCCCTGCTCCTCAGAAAAAAAAAATAAAGACAAGATGTCTCATGGATTAAATATAAATGTAAATGAGGGAGATAATTTGTTTCTTTTTCTGAATAAAAGTATGAAAAAAAACCTTCCTGTTCTTTGTTAGCTTATTTCTGTGTTGAGGTTAAAATAATGAACAACAGCCAGGGGAACTATAAGACTTTCTTACCCATATATATAGCAAACATCTGAGAATAAGGATTTTGTGTGGGTTTTTTCTATCACATGAGGCAGTAGTGGAAATAAATGAATTTTTATGAGCCATGTGAAGATTTTCCAGATAAAATTATGCCAAGGAAGTCCGCCAGAAAAAATTGGGCTTTCTCTGATTGATCTCCATTATTACTAAAATCCTGGACAACACACAGCAAATACAGTCTTGGAATTTCAGCTATGACTTCAGTAGTAAATACATCCACTCCCCTACCATTACATCCATTACCCCTACCAGACTGAGAATCCCAGTAAGGGATATCTTGAATATGTTTTTTAATTGAGGAAGAAACTGTTAGTGAGGTGTTTTTCTTAGATATGTATTTGCTTTTAATTTTAAAACACCTTTGGCAGGAGTAAATTCAGTGTTGGTAAGATTAAATCCACAGCATATTCATCAAGATTCCACCAAAACTCTGTGGCTGCAGGGAAAACTTGCATAAAAGTAGCTGTCTTAAGCCACCAAAAATGCTTTTCAACATACTCTGAAAAAGGAAAGTGTTACTCCTTTGTGTATATAATGGTAGGGAAAATGTGCCTCAGTCAATTGCTGCCGTGTATGAAGAGGGCTCAGGTAACACTAAAATCCTTGCTCATCACCTCCCTGTACTTTTTGAAGGGCATGCAGTGAAATGTCTGAGTAGAAGATTTGTAAGACAGACCTGTGTATTCAGCTAACCTGACAATTCAAGTGAATTCGGGACTCCACACACCAGAATTCCACACCTATGATTTGGGTTTATTAATGTTCCTAGATGGAAATTAATTAAAGCCATATTCTGTGATGGTCTTCAGAAAAACTCCTTAAATACAGAAGATGTTCCTCACCAGACAGACAGCAAAGTCACCAAATAAAATTGCATTGACAAATTTTGCAACTCTGGATTATTGATAATTCCGAGTTTTCCCACAGAATGCTCTGATAAAGTACAAGCAACGAGACCAAAGTGAGAGGGCTGTTAGCCAATGTGCAGCCCCAAAAAGCCATCAGTGAACAAGTTGCAGAGCCTGGCTGAGAAGTTTGACTCAGAATTGTTTATTGCAAACACTGGGGCTCAGGTTCCCATCCCAGCTTGGGAAGTGGCATCACTGAACTGCTCCCAACACCCCAACAATGAACTGCTCCCAACTCTCCATCACTGAACTGGTCCCAACTCCCCATCACTGAGCTCCTCCCA
>VWZV01006848.1:666384-785641 GCA_013397155.1 Irena cyanogastra | reverse complement strand
CTCCCCATCACTGAGTTCCTCCCAGCTCCCCATCACTGAGCTCCTCCCAGCTCCCCATCACTGAACTGCTCCCAACTCCCCATCACTGAGTTCCTCCCAGCTCCCCATCACTGAGTTCCTCCCAGCTCCCCATCACTGAGCTCCTCCCAGCTTCCCCCTGGAATCCATCCAGCTCTGTGCCACCTGGCATTTCTGTTCCCGTACCAGAACAGGGAAGAACCCACAGTCCCTATCCTTCCCCTCCATGAGCCCAAAGGGTGGACTATACAGATTGCTTGTCAGTTTTGCCAAATCCTGAATTTTAGGTAGCTTTTAGCAGCCCTTGGCAGTGGCTAATTTTTGTTTAATATTACAGTTTGATCTCCATGCATAGAAATGCAATAGCAGTGGCTAATTAAACTGAAGTGAACAGTGCAATCCAAACAAAAGATCCATGCCTCTGCCATGCCCCAAAGATCCCTTACATTAAATAACTCTTCCTGTACTGCATTTCTACTTTGTTACAAAGCATCAATTCAGATTTGGGACAATTCCAAGAAGCAGACACCTATAATTTGCAATAACTTGAACTGAAATAATAAAAATGCTATTTCCTGTTCTTGCTGACTTAACACCTCCCCTAACACCAAGACTTTATGTGAGAAATAGTCACCTGTTACATCTTTTCCTTTCAGGCTCAGAATGAGTACAAATTCCTCCCCTGAGCCTCACAAGATGCTAAGGTGCTTTCTCAGAAAAGCTTCTCACCACAGTCATTACCCTGATTTCATGGAGAGATTGTGACAGGACCAGAGGGACTAGTAAGGCAAGTAAAAAAAAAAAAATTACATCAGATGGGACCAGAAAAAGACAAAATTGAAATGTTTGTTTTTCAAAACAGAATTAAAGATACATTAAATTGATGGCTGACAATCATTTATGATCTTGAATTATTGACTACAAATTAGATTTAAAGTTACCGTTATTTCAGAACAGTTTGGAATATGAGCTGAATATTTTCCAAGGCCTAATAGTAGGAATTTGATAACATTATGCAAAGTAGTATATCCAGCATAATACTAAACCACCATAGAATAAAACAGAAACAGCAATCACTGCTATAATATGTAGGAGTTGAAGGCGTGAAGCAAACACAAGCCATTGATAAAAGTCAACATTTGCCAGGCATTACCATACAGTTCCTGCAGACACCTCCCATTCTGAGTGGAGAAAAACCCCAATGAATCGTTATACACTACTACAAAATAACTGATGGCATGTTTATGACCTTTTCAGATCAAAAGCAAATTATAGCTTATAATGAGAATATTTACACAATAATGCAAATTCAGTATGCTGCATATCAAATTTAACCACAAGTCAGGAATTGGAACAGCAAAATGCCACACAGTGCTTCATTATGATTCAGGATAGCCAGGTGATAATTCTAGTGCTTTGCTGATTATAATTTCTTTAGCACACAATGTAATGAAAGAAAAAATGGGAACAGTGGAAACATTTTGGCATGATTAAATGGCCACTGTGTTCAAACAAAAGTTCTGATCTAAATCTATTCTGAATTAAATAGGTGCCAGGAAGAGTATTAATCTAACGCCTGGGCAGTGGAATGGGACTTGTGATTTTGGCTTCTTTTTCCAGCCCCATGGGACACTGCACCAAGCCACTGGTTTTTAGAGGTTTTGTATCTATTTTACAAATGGATAGCACCACACATTTCACAGCCAGTGTGCTGACGTATTAACACACTCAGGAAACAGACAGGAGTGCATCTACCTTCTTCCAAGAGCAAGTCCAACCCAGAGAGTCCAAATGTAATTGAATGTGGACAGCATGATATATGAATTACAATCAAACCCAAGTAAAATAGGTATTTGGCACACAAAGACATTTTTTATGTATTTTAACTGCCGGTATGATTTAGTTAAGTTTTATAAAGCTTTCTGTTCCACATCTTTACAGCTATGATATAAACAAAAATTCATACTGTCAAAACACTGAGTCTAAATTGTGTTGTTTTATTTCTGGTATAATAAATACAGCAGATATGGCTCTACTGAAAATGCATGGCAGTATTTTGTAAATGGAGAGGGCCAGGCCTGGGAGATCAGTCTGCATGTCCAAGGGCAAGGCTGCCACTCAGGCTGGAGAAAAGGGCAGGCAGGAACCTTGTGAAACTCAGCAAGAAGAAATGCAAAGTCCTGCAACCCCTTGCCAGGACAGAGGGCTGGGAACTGCCTGGCTGGGCACAGAAGAAGTTTCACACGAGCCAACCATGTGCCCTAGCAGCAAAGAAGGACAGCAGTATCCTTGGATATCTGAACAGGAGCATGGCCAGGGGACGTAGCAAAGCCATCATTGCTCTCTACTCAGCCCTTGTCTGGCTTTTAGTTTTGCCCCTTCGGACACAAGAGAGGCATTGAGCACCTACAGCAAGTTCTGCAGGATGGCTGGGGGGTGAAGCCCTTGCCCTGGGGCTGCAGGGGCAGGGCTTGCTCAGCCTGGAGAAGAGACACCAGACCCCATACCCCACAAAGGGTTCCACAGCAGAGAGACCAGGCTCTCCACAGTGGGGCATCCCAGCAGGATGAGCAACAACTGATACAAATAGAAATTAGAGCAGATCTGACGGCACAGAAGGAGAAACTTGTTTCCCATGAGGGCAGCACAGAGAGGTTGTGCCACTGCTATCCTTGGAGGTTTTCAAGATCTGACTAGACAAAACCCTGAGCAACTTGGTCTGATTTCACAGCTGGCTCTGCTTTGAGAAGGAGGCTGGACTAGAGATCTCCTGAGGTTCTTTCCAACCTCAGTTATTCTGTGATTCCACAATTCTGTAATTAACTGAGCATGAAACCTAAGCTGGAAATAAATTAAATTGCTTTCTTCTTACCCCAACCCTCTGTGAAACTATTTTTTGTTTAATTATTTCTGAGTACTGACATGGAGAGCTAGCTTTCAGTATTCTTCAGTAAATAAAGTTATGTAGCTTGACTGCCTGCACAAAATTTGACATATCAAAACTTGGTGCAGTGAAGAAAGCATGTGGATTTTTAGCCTGATGTGTATATTTTTATACTGAAACTGCCTGTGACTCAGAACAACTCAAGAAAGAAAGAAACTATTGCACAGCTGGATTCACAATCAAGGACCAGTTTACTGATTTTAAATTTCCTGCATATTTACTAAAGCATTGCTTGATGCATTTTTCTCTTGCACATCCCAGTTGTAAAGGCAATAGAAACTGCAAAGATACAGTGAAGTTCAATAATTATAATCTTATCCTAATTAGCATTATAAATTATTACACAGACCTTTAATTATTTGCATATAAGCAGGTCTGTGGAATCTCAGGAACAGAAAACAACAAATAGTGGGCAAGGGCTTGGATTTGGAGGCAGAACCCTTCTACATGTATTCTGCCAGATGTAGAGGCCAGATGACCTGCTCCTTTGGATGCTTTAGAAAATGAAATGGAAATGATTCTGTGGAGAACAGAGGCCATGATCTCGTCATATCCTACTCATATTCCCTTGCCCTTCCTGCCTGCTTCTCTGGGATCATCTATTTTGACTTCACACAGAGAAACAAAACCCACAGACCTTTTACCCACCCCAGATGTAAGCTCATATATCTTCCTTAGTGGCTGAATGTGAACACTGTGCTCACAGTACTCTGTGCTCCTGTCCCTTGAGGGAGTCTGGATCTTGTTTAAATTAGTTTTTAGTTTCTCAAGATCAAATGAGAGAATAAACATGATCAGCCAAACACAGAGAAGAAACAGTTAAGAGAGTCATGGCTGAGCTGTAGCTGTTTTTCTCTCCTCAGTTTGCATCCTCCTGAAGGCAGCCAGGGTGGCTTATTGTATCTCCAATTCTGGGTATTGACAGAATGAGGTAGAAGTTAATGGCTGAATGCAGCAACAGGCCTTGTAGCAAAAAAAGCAAAATAAGCACATTGCACACAGCTCTATTTTTTATTAAATACAGTTTAAAGCCTGGCATTAAGGGTGTTGTTTTTTGTTTTTCTAAAAATCCCAGATCGTTTGAGGACAGGCTGCCAAGTTCATCCATCAACTCAGCAACTGAAATATTGGTGTTCTAAAAAATTTATACAGCATGAGTTCTCCACAACCTGAAACTGTGGAGACTTTTGTTTTTAAATTATAGTCTTCTACTTCATTTCAATCCTTTTTCTTAAAAGGCAATGCCTCTGTTTTAGAAAAACATGTTTGCCTTCTGTGAGCTGCATGGCCTTGAGAAGAACAGGTATTTTCTGCAGGATGCAGGTGCCAGAGGCTGGGGAATTTTAAGCATGTATTTAGTTGTGTCCATGTTAGAGTTAGAGTTTTCTTCTGGGAAATCTCATTTTCTGTTACTACAAGTCAGAATGTTCTACAATGAACCCTGACTTCTCAAAACCAGAATTTTAGGCCATGAAACATCTCTTTCTACAATAAACACACACCTTCAACAGTTGTTTTTATAGAATCAAAATAATTCAGGTCAGAAGCAACCTTGGGAGGTTATCTCGGCCAAGCTCCTGCTCAAAGCAAGGAAAATACTCAACAGAAAAATATAGGCTATGTGTAATGATTATGCTAGAACTTAATTAGCCTCAAAAAGATAACATCCTAACCTCTGTCCAGCTCTCTTTCATGTAGAGGGATGACACACAGTCAGAAGTGTACAAGAATATAGCCTGCATTGTGAAACAAAAGTACATCTGACACAAATGTCATAAGATATAAAACAGTACAGGGAAGTTGTAAAGGTAAAGCTGAAGTTTGCACATGAAACAATGCAAACCAAATCTCCCCTCATGACAGATCTCCCTTTTCAAAATAATTAAACTTTTCTAAGAACAGCAACAGGGAGAAGTGATTGTCATTGGTTTATTAAGGAAAAATCCATCAAAATGCATTTCAAATGCATTAAAGTCTGTGTATTTACGCAAATTCCTGATTTTATTTATTTACGGCTAAAAAGAGAATAAAGACACAAATTCCTGAATTTCAGGGGTCTGGGGGCAGCAGCCCTTAATGTCCCTGGTATCAATTGCACACAAACACAATTTCACTAGGCTGCCACTGCAGCATTGCAAGGCATGGCCCTTGCAATCTCAGCAGCTGCAAATTCCAACCAGAGCTGCAACTTTGGAACCCAACACATTAAATACAAAAAACTGCCTGTGCTGGTTCCCAGAATGGTGTGCCCAGCCTTATAACATGTCCCACATAGGGACAGGACTCCTGGGGTAGCAACAGCTCATGAGAAACCTGGGCAGTATTTTAGTTCTTACCTGCCACGGCTCTGGTGAGGGAAAGGTCTGCCCCTCCCTCAGCCCCATCTGCCTGGCCATTGTAACTTGCATCATAAGCAGGGCAAGCAGAAAACATCCCCTGTGCCTGGGAGCAAGGCTGGCCTCACACAGCATTTGGACACCAACAGCCCTGCCCCTCATGCCATTCCAGCCCTGAAAACCTAGATTGCTTCCTTGACCTTTTGGATTTCCAAGCTGAGTTACATTTAACTGACATGGAGCCTGCACAAGATAGGGATCATATCTCATTATTATCACTAAGATGGCAAACAGTGCATTGACTACTCCTCAAATTCAGTTAGTTTTCCTCATTAAAACACAAGACAAAAGTTCTCACTGACCCTAAAATTCTCTGCAAATCCCAATGCAAGGTGTCTGGTGAAAGGCAGTAAAATGCAACCCACAGGCAATACTTTATTTGATATTGATAAGAATGAAAAGCTATTCCTGCAACAGACAAACCACCAATTTCATTAAACTATAACAGAATTGTTTCTAACATGTGGTAGCAAACCCATTAGTTCTGCATGACGGTGTAACTTCACAAAGTAAGCCATATGTGGAAGTTTAATTGTTGTTTGTTTATTAAGCTAGTTGCAAAACTGTTAATTATGTACTAACACAATGCTAAAAACTGTCCAATAATTAGCTAAATAGTTGGTTGTTTTCTCTGATGAACCAACCTCATGCATTCTAAGGAAATACTCACATATCCTGCTCTAAGGTCAGATTTTAGCACTCTGACTCTTATTTTTAGTCTCTGAGACTAAGAACTGAGTCAATGGCAGCATGGATATACATAATCACCATAGGTAATTTAACAATTCCAAAAGAACTTTTGATAGCAAAAGATCTTTATGTGCTGAAATACAGACTCATGGAACAGAAAAATAATGTAATTTCTTCAGAGAGTGTTGAAAGTGTGATCAAACTCAGCTTACATAGATTGAGCCAACAGAGAACCTTTTATTTAGACACAGAGTTTCTCTGGAGCTGATGCCTCTGAAACAATACATGCTAAAACTATTTTTCCAGTTACCACTTGGAAAGGTAAAAGCCATAAAGGGTTGGTGAAAAGAAAAAGGGGAAAAAAACCCAAACAAGCTGAAGACTCCCATTAAAAAATAAACATAAACAGCTTTCCTGTTCCTCTATACTATTTTTAAGGGGAGCTCTCTTTAACCAGCCAAGAGATTAATCCCTTTTTTTTTTTCTTTTTTACAATATCACACAAACACAACCAAAACACACAAATAAAACTTTGAATACACCAGCACCCTGAACTGCACATACAACTGTTACTGGCTCAGGCAACACTTAGTGACAAAGCTTATGGCTTCCCATCTGTCACCCAAGAAGCCGGCGGCAGCGCGGCACAGCCTCGGCGCCGAGCGCCGTGACCTGCTGCACAGGGGAGGATGCACTCCTCATCTGGCTGCTGCAGAGCTCAGCATGCACAGGGGCTGCCCAGGACAGCTGGGCACACAAAACAGTGGACAGCTCATCCCAGGTGGGGAAACCTTCCACATCACTCTGGAAGCATTTCTTGATCAAATCGGGAAACGGGAAATGGGCACGGCAAACTCCGAGAGAAAGAGGAGATCATGGAAATTCCATTCAATGGCTTCAAGAAGGATCATTCTCTGGTTTGCTGGCATAAGTACATAACCTACTGAACATAATCTAAAGTAGGTTATGTTCAGTCTAATTTCTTCAGTCCACGTGAAATGAAGTTGCTCTCAACACCAGCAAAATACACCATCTTGAGCAAGTAAGGAGTTTCCCACACCAAAGACAAAATTTATGTTGATGTGAATCCTAGCTCTTCCCAAGAGACAGGCCTTTCAAGGTGAAAAAGCAAGAAAGGCAACAATTTGATAAAAAACCTGGATTAGGCCTTTCCTATTGTTGTCTGTGATATTGCAGGGAAAAATATGTGCAGTCTTTGTACAAGGAGTGCATTGAACTGATTGGCAATCAGAGAAACTGCTAGTTTCCAGAGCAAGTAGACTGGAGACTTCCAAAAATCTCTGAAAAATACCCAAAGCCTTTGGCTTGTGCTCAGAGGAGATTTTCTGATTTCAAAAGACACAACTAGAGAAAGCCCAGATACGTGATTGCAGTAGCAAAGAATAATTTTCACAACCAGACAAAAGTTGTAATTACTTTAAACCCTCCTTGTCTGTTTGTATGATATTTTTGAGCAGATGGCTTTGGCAAAGAGCTGGGATTTACACGCCCACTTGCATTTTGCAGTGATAAAATAGAGATGAAAGACATATCTTGGGTCATCCAGTCCACTGCCCTACCAGTGAAGGATTGATCCCTGCAACATGAAAACCAGCAGTCAACTATTTGCCATCTGATGCACACAGTTACCCGAACAGAAGGGATCTATAGGGAAGATCACCAGGCATGGAGAGAGGGGGGTGAGATGCATAAGAAATCAGGAACGTTTACATTGGTAAAGGAAAAAATATTTACTGCAGAATTAGCTTCATGGAGAGTCAATAGTCACAAGAGAGCAAGGCTTCAGCTACGAAAGCAAAATGTTTTGTAAGATAGGCATTTAAAACACAGCAAATCATTGGTCTTACTACCAGTGTAGAAGAGCCATCTCTGCTGCTTCCAATGCCTGTGAAGAAATGGCAAAGGAATTGGAGTCATCCTTGCAAAGTTAGGCATTTTGCAACCACAGATAACTGTATGGTTTCCAGGCAGCCTTCCCAGTCCTGAAACACGACAAGCTGGGAATGCCCTCGCATGGATTCTGGCATACACACAATGATGACTACTCCAGGTATTTCTAGTATATGTTTAAGTTTATTTCCTCTTTACCATTTATTTAGTGTTATAGGCCCCCTATTTTCATTACTAAGTTTCCTTTCTTTTATGCTGTTTCTTTCAAAAAGTTCTTCTGACAGTTGTCTATGATCAAAACGAGGTTGAAGCAATGACTTAGACTGTCCATACTATGAGAATTTAGACGGTGCCTTTTTCTTTTTGCATTTAAATACAGAGCCATTCCACAGGTCTTTTACCAATTCTGCTCCTACATAATCCATATTTAGCAGTTTCATTTACTATAAAAAGCATGCAGTACTTCCTGTAAAGAACAGCTCTGCAAAACAAAAGCAAAATACACATAACTCTACATTGTGTGTCAATCCACACAAGTGAAGATCTGCATTATATTCTATTTATATATATACACATTTAAAAGCCCCAACCCTTTCCATTTGATTTTCCCCCTCAGATATGTACTTAGCATCTAAATATTCTAATTATTATTTGAATGATGGTAAATGAAAAGCCCCAGTAGCCTATTGACGAGTGCTTATCACATCTCCAATTCTCATCTGAGCACTTCTGAAGTCCCTTTTGAGCTTGTATTTCAGCATTTCCCTAAAAATCATGGGAGCTATAATTAGAGCCATGCAGTAACAAGACTTAACAAATAATCAAAGGACAGCCACCAACAGTTAAAATGCAGAAGAGGAGGAACATCAAGGCCATATATCAGTGAGAACTCCCTATAAATCAGAGCAGCACAAACAGCACTCAGACCTCTGGTAAATGTCTACATTAGAATTGCACAGGTTAGATTGGCAGATTAGAAAAATAAATCCATTTCTTTCTGTCTTAGAGGGAAATGATACAATGCCAGGCACACAGATTACAATAGAAGCTTTTGCATTATTACTCAAAAGGCAAATAAGTAGAGACCTTTCCTTTAACAAAAAAATAAAAAAATGCAAACTGGCTCTTTTTATGTCTTCCATGGATTTTCTCACCCTGCAAGGCTACTGCCATTGAATGACACTGAGCTCACTTTCCTCACATCCAAAAAAGAAAAGAAAAAAAGAAAAAACTAAGACAGACAAGAAAAAAAGATCGCTTTCCTTCAGAAGTGGCATTCTAAAAATACAGATGTGTAATAGACTAAACCACATCATACACAGATACAGAACCAAATCTAATAACTACACCTCTGGCTAGATAGCAGAGGTAAATACAGCCCAGAAGGCTTACTTTTGCTTTACTTTCAGCTTCTTACTTATTTTTAGATTTAACTGGATGGAGACTCTGAATTAAGGGAAACAGAAATCAGATACAATGAAAAAATCCCTTGTGCACAAATAAATAGCACAGAAATTATTGTGGGCTTCATAAATTTTTCTTGGAAACAAAATACAACTTGGTACATCCTATTGTAGCACTTCAGTGTCTTCCAACATTGCAAAAGATACCTACAAAATACACTTTGTGAAGGGGGACACTCAGGATCTTGCTGAAGGCTGTTCAAACACCAGCTGCAAACTCGAGGGCAGATCTCAGAGTCCGTGTCCTTCAACTTTGTGTTCCTTCACCACAAACACTTCCCCCCACTGCTGACAGCAGGGAAATCTCAATGTACCAAAGCAAATTTTGATTTTTGAAGCAATCAAGCTATTTCCTAGACCAAAGTGTCTGCGTAAAAACCCTGCCTGGCTCAGAAACCAAACTTGTACAGTATTGCAAAGCTGATTCTGTAAAGCAGCACAAAGTGCCAGTGACTGCCAAGAGGAAAGGAGTGACAGTAACAGGATCTTCTTGCTCTGCCTCCTCCACTTCATGAAATATCCTTTGATACTAACAAAAATAAATCTAACAACTCAAAATATAATAAGGACAAAATTACAAAAGTTATGTCACACATCAGTATACAGAGGCTCCTGTTTCTTTCTGGGTGTCCCAAACAGAGTGGTGTTCTGCATCACTCCATCAATTTACTGCTGCAAAATGGAATGGATCTAAAATTGAGTGCAAGGAAGTCTAGAGATCACACCCTTCCCTTTCAAAAACTACCTAGGAGTCTGTTTATTAAGGTATATTTTGATGCTCCAGAGACTCTATTTCCAAGCACTGGGCTGCTGAGTTTCCATCACAAGAGCAGCTCATTTTATGCCATGAAACTACTCCTTTTATTAGCATTTCTTAACAATGGAAATACAGCATTTCATGGGTTTGGAATAAATAACAAGATTGTTACACAAAACCTGCCTATTGTTCCAATTTATGAGAATATTTTTGTCAGAACAGTGCTAAAAAAAACCTTATTCCAGTTGGCTAAAGAATCAAAAAAAAACCCCAGAACAAAACAAAACCAAACGGACACAAAATTATCTCAGTGTAACAGATTGATCTCATTGTAAGATCGTGAGAACTGCAATTGAAAAGATGTCACAGCCAGAAAGTCCTCCCTAAAAATGCCAATTTTAAGCTGAGTCACTTCTGTTGGGCTGTGCAGAGAGGGTCCATCAGGGCATGGTGCAGGGCAAAGGGAGAAGCTCTGCCTGCCCTGCACCCAAGGCAGATAAAACAAGGGCACTGCTTTCCCTGAGTGCAGTTCTCCCACACCTCACAGCCATAAACAAGGCTTCTTGCTCATGAGTATTGAAAAAAAAGAAATTATTCTAGGGAGACAATAGCAAAAATTATGATTAAAGAACAAAGATTTGGTGGAAAATAGGCCCTGGGAATTGAAATGCACGTCTGCCTCGGTGCATTCAAGGGAAATGCAATGTCTTTTACCCTAAAAGACCATCACTTCCCTTTCCTACAGAGACCAAAGCTTCCTTTAGACGCTTTGTGAACAGAAATGTTGTAAGGGTTAGACAATAGTCCTTAAACACCTTTCAAATGCTTCATTTAAACGTGAATGCAACAATACAGACACTGAGAAAAGAACAAGCTGATTAGCCAGTCTGATTTAACATGTGTATTTAATAAAGATGAAAAACCACCTTTTTCTGCTTTCCAACAAGTAAATGCCTTATCTATCAACCTAAATTTTCCAAATGTTTAAATCATTGAAATGAAAAAATATTAAAACAGGACACAACCAGCACAAATTTGCTGCAAGAAAAAAAAAGAAAATAAACCTTTCTACAGTTTCATTGCTATTTGCATGCCAAATGTAAACTTGAAGCAAAGTGACCTTGGTTATGAAAAATAAGAAAGCAATGTCAGAATTCATAGGACATACCATTAGTATTTCATTCTGACAGGTAGGAAATAGGCATGTCAGCAGTGAATGCTACAGACTGAGCTGTGGCCCTGATCGCAGTCAAAGTGGGAAATTTCTGCCTACAAAAGTAATTTCCATCAAAACAAAAAGTACTTAAATAATACAACTATCTAGAGATGAAAATAACTTTCTACGGCTGAGCTCAAAGGCAAACAAATGAAAATGCAACAAATAGCTTTTGTATTGTGTAAATGCCAGAAAAGTAACATTAAGTGCCTTTAAATTGTACAATGGTTAAATATTTGGTGAGCTTTCTAGTTCCTAGAAACCTTTTCCATAGGAAAACTCTACTGAAAAGAATGGTTACACAAAGGCTTCATACATGAACCTATTATTATATGCAAAAAATCTGAATTATAACACTGACATTAAGCACACTACATCTGCACCTATTCAACTACTCATGTTGTGATATGATCAAATAATCACTCAAATGTTCAATAATTAATAGATGCATGAACCAAAGTTTCTTCTACTAATATAGTCAGTAATGAGGCTTACTACCTTTATTTTAAAAAATTTAGGTAGAAAGACTAAATTAAATACCAGTTAAACCAAGTTTTTACAATCAAGGCAAGTCCATGAGTAATGCAACAAAGTCCTAATAAATTTACTTTTATTTTGATACATGAAGCTCAAAGGGCATTCCTGCCTTCATTTTCAAACTACATTACCAATTCTAATATTTTATCTCCCTGGAGAATCTCATGGAAATTCACATTGTATACTATCACCCACACTACCAAGATAAGAAAAAAAACCATCTTTGTAATCAGAAAGGTCTAGCATATTTTACAGGAGTGGTAAAAAATTAGTAAGTTACAAACCAAATAACAGAGGTCTTTACTAAGAGAGGATGAATCCACAATTTATTCTCTTCTTGAAGACAAGGTTTCTATCTGGTGCCACAATTTGCCATTAGATTCCCAAATGCCACACCATTTAACATTTGGGCATTCCTCATGCTAATCCAAACATTCACCAGCTAAGAATTCAATGAGGAGTGCCCTAAACCAGGACTCTTACTACTATTTCTCTCTATTCCCCTCTTTTCCTGCAGTGGAGGCAACTATGGACTATCTCACACTCACACTCTAATCGGGTAATCCTCCAATTAGGGAAAAATAAATTATTTCCTACTTAAGGAGCTCTGTTGATACATCACTTGGTGATGCCTGTGGTTCTGATGTGTGAAAGGATCCAGTGAAAGGACTCTCCAAACACCACTGGATGGGTTGGTGGTGTAATAACTGCAAACCAAACATTTAAAACCCATCACTGCTCCATGCCGAGCTGGTTTTCCCTCCTGTTCCTGTCAACATGGAGATGGGCAGCTCCAGAGATGCACCACACCTTATCCTGGTCGTGCTCCTGATGGAATTCTATGCCCAGGAATCTGTTCTGTGACTCTGAAAAATGAGCATTGTCTTTGGAAGTGACTGATCCTTTCCACTGACTCCACTGATGGAAGAAAGACACACTTAGACAAGACACCCAGCAATGCAATACAGCCACATCCCAGCTGTACTAATAAGACAGATTAGTCAGAAAATACCTTTAAATTATAAATATTTAGTTCTTTTGATTTTTTTTGTTTGGTTTTTTGGGGTTTTTTTTGTTTTTTGTTTTTTTTTGCCAGACTGTTGCTTATATTATACCAAAAAGTATCAGGAAAGATGCAACAACAAACTGGAGTGGTCTGGAGGGAGAATTAGGTATGATTTCCACCACCTTATGTTACTCCCATTAGTGAACTTGCTGACTGTTCTCAGCAGGTTCTGCACAGAGCTCATTCATGGCCTCTTTCATTTAAGTGGAAATTGGACATTGAAAGTAAAAGGGGAGGGGATGGAACTGAGGAAATGGGGAATGACTGATTACAAGTTTTGCAAGAACAACTAAAGGGGATGTCAGTTCCCCTTGGCTCCTGACCATGATTTAGCCATATTCATCAGTAAGACACACGTTCATCCTTCTACCTACAAAAACAATGTTCTAAAATATTATCCACTGTAAAAATACACAGCCTTATACTTCCGGGAATAAAATTTGAGGATTGTTTAAATGTGAAAAAATTTAACTAGAGCAACATTGTTTCAACTTGGTCTCCTTTTCATCATGTCTTTAACAAAAGCTAGAAGGACTATTCCCTGAAGGATTAATAAAATAGGTCATAGATAAATCCAAAGCAAAACCATTTAAATAAAGATTTGATGAAATAAAAGACTTTGTGAGCATTTAGTAGAAATAATGTACAGAAAAGCATCTGAGATAGGAGCCAATCGTTCAGAGACATTTTCCCTTACTTAGCCTTTATTTTAGGAATTTACTGTGTAAGGGATTTATCGTGACACAGTGGGAAGAAAAACACCCAAGTCTCTCTGACCTCCCTTACCTGCTGTTGTTGGCACCTTTGAAACCTTCCCTTCCCCCTCAGTGGACTCTAATACCTCTGATCTCATTTCCTTCTTATAATTGCTGAGCACACACACAGTTTAATATACGAACTTGTACCTTTCATATTGTCAGAAGAACTATCAGAATACTTACACTGAATCCTTGTACATTTTGCCTTATTTCACCAAAGGATTACGTACCTCTCCCATTCACATATAAAACACGTCTTTTAATGATGTACTTTCAGAAAAGTCTAATTAAAATTCAATGCATAAAAGCGTGCAAGGGCTGATAACCCACAGAACTCAGCAGACCCTAGTTAACATTCTAATGCATCCTCCATTTGGAGAGAGACAGTAAGACTTTTCCACCTCAGTGGCAGACACTAATGATACTTGCAAATATGACTAATGTCTTCATTGGTGAAAAATTAATGCACCACAATAATTTTTCTACCTGGGGTTAATGAACATGTCAGATGCTGAAAATGAGTTGTTTGAAAGTAAATTACTATAATCTATATTTAGAAGACTCTGCTTTTGCAAAAAGAAATCTGTGGTGTGTTTGATGTCCCCTGCTTATTTTTGTCATGAATTTTGCTGTCCACCCAGTGAGACTACACTATGTTGACTTTTCCATTGGTACAAGGGAATGTTTTCTTTTTCCTAGAATGCCAGTTTTTGGGGGGAGAAGTCCAGTTTGACTCTACTTGCCACAAACATTCTTTCAGCTGTACGAGCAGTAGGAGCAAGCTGACATCCATGAAAACCAGCTTATCTTCACTAAGGTTAGACCCAAAGCAGCATCCCACTAAGCATTTTGGAAAATCCAGATATTCACTTTACAGCTTGTCCTTGATCTGAAGAGGAAGGAGTAGTTTCTCAATTTGGATTTCTTCCTCTCCCACAACTCCCCTTTTCCTTTACCAAACCTAAGTGAATGCTCTAGGAAGCCGTGTGAATAGAAAATAGCTTCAAGAAAAAGCCATAGCAGAGAGAAAGGAGTTGTTCTGTCAGTGAAGAGAGCTCAAGTCACGATAGATCAGTCTAAAAATTTTGGAGCCATGCTCCTTCCCGAGCACTTGGAGTTTCAGCTGCCTAGTGGGAACTGGTATGATCTGGTTACTGGGAAATAGTAGCAATTTTGAAATATGAGGCTTATTCCTCATGTTGGAATCATCCTTTGCCTTCAACTGTGATCACTTCTTCAGAAAATATGCAAATGCATTCATCTTCTAAATGCCATTTCTAACAGAGCACAGAACTCCAACTCCACATTTAGCACTGCAAGTGTAACTCCACAACATTTCTTCCAAAATGTGCAAGCAGAGAAAAAAGGGTACAGAAGAGTATGCCTGGCCTTTATTCAGGTTTCAGCAGTAGCTCATGGTGAGTTTAGGGAGTTAGAAGGATTCTGAATCAAAATTTAAAGCCTTTAAGTAATGACAGATTGAATACATTCCTTCACAACCCATCCCAAAGGCTAAGTATTCCTTCCCACTGTCATAACATATGCACTTTATTTACTTCTGATACCTTGCTGACTTCAATTCTGGCCACAAGATATCTTCAGCTACTTCTAAAAGCTTTCCAGTATTAGACACCTTTACCTACATGAGCAGTTACACACCATGACTTGGCAGCTTCTTGATTATGCACTCAAAAAAGCAGAGAAACAGAACTTCTGTAAATGACAATGATTCAGGGCTTGAGCTTGCATAAATATTCCGTGTCTCTGAATTTCCTGGTCACATGTGGTTATCTGGCAAATCTGAGCCAGCACTATGGAATCACAGTCAGTTCTCAGAATTAATCCTGTTCCAGGGAACACCTGGAACTGAGTGATTAATCCAGTCCACTTCCAGCAGAGCAAAGACTTTTTCTGAGAATTATCAATTCACTATAGCACAGGAAATCTGCTCGAATTCAGGTCTCACAGGGTACTGAAATAATCACTTCTCAGATGA
Source organism: Irena cyanogastra (assembly GCA_013397155.1). Classification (NCBI taxonomy): domain Eukaryota; kingdom Metazoa; phylum Chordata; class Aves; order Passeriformes; family Irenidae; genus Irena; species Irena cyanogastra. Next base: position 769,889 of record VWZV01006848.1, on the reverse strand, counting down.
CAGAATGTTTACTATTTCTTCTGATTCCTGTGGGTAAAACATTAAGACTTTTGCTGTTAACCTTTTTTTTTCCCAATTTTATTTCAACTTTCTGAACAATGATTGCCTTTCCCTCATTTCTTGTTTTTTACAGTACTTGGAGTTAGGATAGCAAACACACAATAGAACTTTACTATTCTTAAATAAGCTGTCTACCCACAAAAATTTTGTCACTCCATTTTGACAGATCAAGTAATAATTTTATCTACCATGGGAGAGTATAAACTGTACCAGTACAGGAATCATGGTGGGCGTATAAGCTGTAACCATCATAAATGACACTTTTTATTCCCTTTGAAAATCCTCCTGATTTATTACATTTACTTAGAGACTGTCACAGCTTATTTTTACTAGACACATTTTTTTTTTAACATTCCATCAAGTGAGCTCCTATTTGATGCAGAGCAAACTGATAGAAAATGGTGACACTCTCACCCAAGCTGTCATTATTCAAAATGATTTCTTCTGCTCAGGTTGTTTTCATTTAGTAAAATAATTTGATTTTTCTATGTCTGCCCACATTCTATTCACAGGAGGAAAAGGAAGCTCAAAACAATGTCTTCTGCATTTAATATGCAAGGAGAATGCTTAATAGAATCATTTGCAGGATAATTAAAAGTCTGCTGATACATCTTAAGAAAGTGTGAAACAAAGTACAAAATGAATAGAGCCAAATGGCAATTGCTTATTTCTGTACAATAAGTGCTAAGTCAAAGAGGTCATAATTGTTGTTTTGCATATGGAAAACAGCTAACAGGGGTTTATAGATATATTTTCTGCAGTAAAGCTAAAGCTGATTATTTTCATACAGAAGTTAGTTGAATATCACAAATGAAAAGGTTACAGGGTAGCTCTGCCTGTGATATCAAGGCAAAGAACTCAACAAATTCAAATACAACTAAGGAATGGCTTCAGCTGAAGTCAATTCCTGCTCACATTTATAAAATGGCACAGTCAGTTTCAATACAACTCCTCTGAAACAAACCTGACATCTTCTAGCCAACCGAAAGAAATCTACCCAGTTCATTCACACGACACCCATCAAAATGCTAATGTTGTATAGTTAATAAATGGCTGCACTGTGCTCCCCAAGCCCGGGCCCCACACTCCCTAAGTTTTTATGTCCCAAATATAAAAGAAATTTTCTTAAGTATCCACTTTCTGAGGCAGATACATAAGTCCTATTATGAATTATGGGAATTGTGTGTGCTCACTGAGGACAGACTATGGCCACCAGCTGTGCCAGTTATCCTGATTATATTCATTTCTCATGAAGTGGATAGCCCCTTATCTGGCTTTTTTATGACTACAAATTAGTTCTTAATTACAGTCAGTCATTGTAATTTCAGAGCAACTGCTAGCTCAAGCATTGACCCATTTTAGTGAATTATAAGCAAAGTAGATAGCATAGATTCCTTTATTCCCCAAACACTGAAAAAAAAGAGAAAATTCTTAAAATTTGGCATTCCTGTTCCACTCCTGCCTACTGCTTAGACATTAGCACAACTGTTCCCTACATCTGCTGATGTTCACCTCCAAATAACAGTTGCCATGAGACTGTGCTATTTAAGCAAAAAAAAAAAAAAAAGCAATGTAAAGATCGTGCCACCCAAATTAATGCAAGTCGAGGCTCTCACTGTAGGCACAATGCATTCTGCTAGCTCTCTGAGACAGTAACCAATTGCTGCAGTGACTTTACTTGTGCCTGCTTTTAGGTCAAGGAAGAAGAGAATTAGAGAGTGTAAGTGTTGTAGTGATCTCTATTCAGAGACAGAAGAACTTCTCCCTGACTTGAATTGTTAATGCTATTGTTGTGATTTCAGTAGCATGGAGGAAGTTACAAACCCAGGTGGCATTTACAGTGGGAATCCTATGCACTACATTGTTCTCATGTCACATTTCATGCCTGTGCAGCTATTTGGCACCACCACAGACTTGCTCATCCAGTGGTGACTCCAATTTGAAAGCCAGCTAAACCCAGGGAAACACAATGAAAGACTGAAATCAGCATTTCATTTTGTTGGGTCCAATTGTATATAGACAAAAACTTTCACAGCACTTTGTAAAGTGGTGATTTTCCTTGATTCCAGCGTTCCTGGTGTGCTAGACTGTGCATGGATGTTCAAGTCTTTGTATTTATGTTTTCAACTTAGATGTATTTTGCATTCCACACCTTTCCACAAGGGTCTGTTTTCCCACCCGGCAGCCCCAAAGCTCAGCAGGCACCCGTGTTCAGCACTCCTGGGGGAGGTGTCAGTGCCCTGCTGTGCTGATTGCCCCTCAGGTCATTAAAACCGTGCCCTGGCTGATGTCTCTGCAAGGGCTGCAGCCTGCTCCCCTAGTTCTGCCAGCTCCAGCAAACTGACACCAAGGCCAAGGGGCAGGGACAGAGGCAAGGGGTGCAGCCTGCTCCACTGCCCAGCTGCCCCAGGGAGCTGCTGCAGAGCTGCCTCTGCAGGGCTTTGAAGTGCCAAGGCAGAGGAAGCTCCTCACATCCTTACCAAAGAGTGTGCTTGTCACAGAGAGCCCCGAGCAAGTATTAGAATTCAGCTGCCAGAACTAGAAAGACCAAGACACAGCCACAGTCCCAATGTCTGTCATGTTGGGAAGTGAGAAAAATGTAACACATCCACTTGGAGCATTGACAGATACTGAATAGAAGCTGATGCTTTTCCTGCCTAAGAGGTAACAGAGAGACCAAAAAAAATTCATGCACTTGTCTTACACATCTTGCACTAACTTGAGACTAATTCCTTGTCCCACATGAGCAAATGATACATTAATTTCTTTAGCAAATACATAGAGGTCCATTTTGTTTACCTTAAAGCAAAAACACTGCGAGGGCTTTCACAGTGAAGACAGAATGAACAAGCCTAACTATGATATACCAGGAACCTTTTCACCACCAGTTTTCAAGTCCTTCTTCCTTACTCTTCTGCTTCTGGGCTAATTAATTATACACTAAACATACTGCTGGTGTGATAAAAATAATTAATTAAACATGGTCACAGGCTAGAACATTAATTGTGACAATATATTACACCTACTGGTGCCTGTCTCTTCTGGCTAATATGAACTTAGCAACATGCAGGGATTCCAGCCTGGCAAATATGTCTGCATATTTACTGCAATAAAAATCTGCACAGAACAGTATTTACTGTTTGTGGGGCAATGTCTGGACAGTAGTAAGGAAATCTGCCTCTCTCTATACCGTGACAGGAGGTCAACACTTCCCTGTGTTCACTCAGATACCTCAGAAAAAAAAAAAACAAAACAAACTAATTTTGTCTATTTTTTTTTTTTTTTACACTGGGGGTTCTCTGAAGAAGTAGAGTCTGAACTGGTGGAAAGGGCAGGAAAAAGAAGGGCTGGGCAGAGAATGAACCAACTTCAGCAAACACAATATTAAGCCGATTTTAGGGGTTCCAGGGCTAGCAAGCACATAGGTATTATTCTCAGCAAGACCAAGAAGATTCCTTAAAGAGATTAGTAACATTTACCTTGAGCACAGGAAATGTTCTGAGAATTCATCACTTGCTGCCTACAGTGCTGAAAACACAGCATGTTGCAGCAGCATTAAGCATTATTAGTGTGCTTACCTGCAGCTCCTATATCCTACCAGATGGCACCCAGAGTTTACTTTGCCTTCTCTTTTAAAATTACCAGAAAAAAAAAATTGAGTTATTCATAAGAAGGTATTATAGCATTTTTTGGTGCATAAAACATGAAAATGACCATTTTTAAGACAATAGTGCTGCTGGATGCTTTTTGCCTTCCACTTGGAGGGTCAGACATGGCATGTCCACAGCACACAGGAAGAGAATAATTCATAGCACACACTGAAGTGAACAAGACCTCTGAGGCAGATTCAACTACGTACACACATGAGAGAATAAGAGCTAAAATACCTTGCCAAAGGTTGTGGGCTTTTCACAAAGAAACTGTGCTATAGATACATAACCATTTAATACATAACAATTTAGTAGGTAAAACAGTTAAATTACTTGTGCTGGAATTTTTATGTGTAGTGTTGCAGATAAAGAGCTTTTTAAAAAAGATGGTTAATTTTTCAGTTGTTCTATCATTTCTCTTTGGCTGGAAAAAGAAGAGTTTTATGACACTTTTTTTGGCAAGTGGATTTAGCACCTTCGAGTACTGAAGTTCATTCATTAGCATAAGTTTTTACTACAAGCCATAAACTCTTCTTTATCTCAACTGCCAGGGGTGAGGACACCAAGGCACCATCTCCCATCTTTGGTAGATGGAAACATCTCCCATTTGATTTCAATATACAAAGTACATGTCTGAACCTTTAATGCAAGCATCCTCATCTTTTAAAGGCCACCATTAACAAAGCAGCATGTAAGAGTCATTTCAAATATATTCAAAATAAAATAAAAAAACTCTAAAGCATCAAAACACAAAGATGCAAGTGGAATACTTTATTTCTATCACTTATTCCACCTCATTTATGAAGTGATTTTTTAAAACAATCCCTCCTACAACTCTGATTATTTTTACTACAAGTATCTGTGCTGCAGTCATGCCACCAACCCTGAACCATGGGCCAGGATATTATGCTAAACTATTACAATCATTAAATAACATCTTCATGGATAGATTCTTTTAATAGAATAGCTATAATAAATAAATATAAGAGCTAATACTTTTTTACCTAGGCATTCCAATTTACCCTTTTTTTCCTTCTCAGAAATAAAAACTGTAATGACACTGTTCATTAAACTGATATCTTCCATCTTTTATGGTATTTTTTAAACTTTATCCATATCAATCTGGTAATTTGACTTTTATAAATACCTACAATCATCAGAATACTGCAAACAATTGTTTTTATGAGAATAAGATACAAATAAGAGAGACAAGAATACAGACTTCATAGAAGTCTTGCATTTCAAGACAAAACAGAGACATAGCTTTAGTTTATATTATGTTACTTCCTAAACACAATGAACTAACTAGAAAAACAGTCCTTTTATTTTAATGTTCATTCAAAGAAAGGAAAAAAAGACTCATCAGAATAAACCTGTAAAGATCATAAATCTTGCCTAGGGGACAAAAGTACAGGGTTATTGTTTAGTATTCTTGTTTGTTGTCAGGTGTTCGGAAAACACTTTGCTTTATAGAAATATTTCACAGCTTCCTCCCACACAACTCAATCAGAATCTCTGATTCGAAGGATTCCAGTCAATGGGATGAAGATGACAGGGACACAATATCAAGTTCAGTTTGTCACACCAGTAAGAAGTAACATTGTGTTTTACACCATAGCACTCATATCTCTGAGATTTTTAGCATTAATGTCAAAACTCCCCACCCACCAAAAAAAAAAAAAAAAAAAGAAAAGGAAGACACACCATCTTCCTTTACACCTCTGTGAAACTCTGGCTAAATGTAACCAGAAATGAGTACTGTGCTCTTCCCAAAAAAACCCTTTGTTCTCTGATAAAAATCAAGATTATAGGATAATGCTTTCCATTTTCCAAAAAGGAATAATTTAGGAAGCTTTCTAGGATTTTCTTTGAACTACATTTATATTCCTGTGTGCTGATAGCAAGCACAAGGAAATGTGCTTTCCTCTATTTCAGCACTTAAGCCCCACTCAGAAAAATTAGGTGCTTAGGAACCAATTAAACAGCTTTGCCTTGGTGAGCAGAGTGTTACAAGCGAGGGAGAACAGTCACCTGTGGTCCCAGTTTGGACTCCTATTTCCCATTAATAGTTGTTTCCTATTAACAGTTGTCAGGAACAGAAAAATAAAATATTTTGGAAATTTAATCACACCATGATTTTCAGGATAACTCATAGGTAATTACATATGAAAATCTACAAATTATTTTGCTTTGTACACAAAGTTTGAACAAAAAAGAAACCACTGAGGACTAGTAACTTAGAACTAACATTGGTATTTCCTGATTTTTTGGTTTGATGTCGTGAACAGGCTGTTGGTAGATTTTATATTGAATATTCATCAGTGGCAGAGAAGAAGGAGGGAAGAGTGTGAATAGATTTATTCAAGGTATCCACGTGTTGCCCTCTTTGGGGACAATCTCACCCATTTTTTTGGCAGAGGTTAATTACCTCCCATAGAGTAAAATGAGTACTTCAGATTTTTACTTTAGAGTCTTTTGGCCCTCAGCATCCACAGAGATGATGTCACATCCAGGGAGGTAAAACCCCAGAGCAGTTAAAACCCCACAGCAGTGCCCTGCCTGCCCACCACATCTTTATCACTACAACCTCCTGATGACAAAGCACTCTGCTGGAGCACGGAACAAAAGATGGTAAAATGCATTTTCATAGCAGAGCCAAAATTGCTGTGGTAATAAAAATTTATTTTCTTTTTCTCTTTGAAGGCTACTGCATAGGCAATCCATTATTAGTGGCTCACAGCCAGCAACTAGCTGTGCATTGAGCTGGTGAATTAATCAGCCTATGTAGAAAAAGACCCTGAATTTTGGGTATGTTAGTGTACAAAAGAGGCCCCAAACAACGACAATTTTTATGTTTCCCTAATGGTTTAATGATGGATGACCCCATTCCTCTAATGTCCATTTGGGTGCTTCATAGAACTACTTGAATATTCACTTGAACTCAATCCCTTTCACCATCAGTTTGGGATCTGATAAAAATACTGTTTCCTCATATAATCCCAAACCAGCAATGCATCTTCCAGAGAGTTGAAATATGAGATATACATTGCTAAATCTGCTCCTTTCATAGCTGAGCTGCTTCTTTACAACAGGGAGAGTGACTCTGCATATTCTTTCCTTCCTTTATAAATTTGGCATATAGTGCTGCTTGTTACCATTGGATTAATCTGTCTTCAAGTCAACTGTAAAATTACACAAACATTTGAGCTCTGACCTTTGGTGTATTCCCAGGTTTCTCCAAGTCTTTTACCTGATGATGATCCAAAAACTTTTTTTAGTGCTTAATGATGGATGCATCCCTTTGGCTTTGCTTGGCAGAGGATTACAGGAAAAGAGATATCTCCATATGTAGCTGAGATTGTCCCATAAATCTAACAAAACTTAACCTCCTTATTTTGGAGGATGGATAAAAGCAGGAGGACCCCAAGAACTCCAGATAAAAGGTCATCTTGAACAGAATCTACACTTTTAGTTCCAAAGAACTTTGTCTTCTCCAGATCTCTGTCTCCAGCCATAAAGACACTTTGGGAAAGGTTGTGAAATATATTGATGGGTAAGTATACCACAGAAATAAAGGTAATAACCTTACTGATCCATTGTTTCCAGTTTCTTTGACTCTGAAAATTTGTGAACAGTTTATAACCAAGGGATGAACAGTATAGATCATTTATATTAATTGTAACACTGCTTTTAAACAAATCTTCCCAGACACAAAATAGGAAATGGAATGGAAAATAGTTCCACTTTGGAACTTCCACAGTTCACTGAAGGAAAAAGCAAAGCGTAATGCCTTCTCTCATTTTTTAATTTAAAGGGCAAATATATAAGCCCTACAAGAAAAAAGCAATAGCCTATGAATTCTTCAGCAGCCCCTTGTAACAACTGAGATTCCCATGGGCCAACAAGAAAATCCACAGCAGTCTGCAGTGATACCTAAAACCTAAATACCTCCCATAGACTAATATTAAAAATCCCCTCTGTTCTCCTATTAGTGTAAATTGTTGACGTCCAGTCATTCCTTGTAGTTTCAATCTCCTCATGGACATTCATTTATTTCTGTACACAAAGGGACAGCATAAAAGGCTCCCTGAGAAATAAGGGAAATGTTCACAGCACACTGGTAGCTCCATATGTCACACATGTGCCCCCTGTACTCATGGCAGTGGCTTTAATCTGCCATTTCAGTAGGGCAGTGTCACTTCTGCTTTCAAGTTTAGGGGCATGAAGTGACTGAAAAAAAATGTAGTTCCCAACAGAGAGGACAGCAACTCTACAAATCAAAAATTTCCCTTCTACACACCTTTATCAAGATTCACTGCTCTTTCTCTGTATGTGCAAGGTTACTCCAAAACATGCCCAAAACATCCCAGATGTGTAAGAAGGCTGGAAAGGTACAATGTAAGACAACAGAGGAGCAGAATTTGCTGGGAGGTTTCAATGCCACACTGAACCTGTTTTAACTCCAGGTGCTTTTCTCGAGAGCAAGGCTGGAACAGCTTTGCTGTTGGTGCTGATGGCAGACCAAGAAATTTGACCCCATGACTCAAGCAGTCACATATTCCATTTTCCCAAGTGTGGATGCTGCTGACAATCCATCCACACCAAGGATTTGCAGCCACCAGAGATGAAAGCTCTGCAGGACAGCAAAATTCCTGGCCTTCGAGTATGCAGAGGTGGAACTGCTCCCTGCAGTCTCTAAAGGCATCATGCAACACTTACAGCAGAGGGTGTTACATCTGAGTGATAAACAGACATGGTGTTTGCCATTTGGACAGTCAAAATTCCTGACATTCCATCTTGGCCAGAATTCTGCTACCAGTCCACTGGGAAATAAAGAGAAAAACAAAGAAAGAACAACTAGCATTCACGTATCTGTCCTGATAGTGCAATTGTGCAGAAATCTCCTGAAACTAATTTTATGAAACTAAAATGCATCCATTGCGCTCATTTTAAGGAATTTTTGATTGCAAAAAAGTACTCTGGGCTGTACCTCACCAAGATCAAAAGCTAACTTGATTTGAAATTCAGCAAACTCAATAACTTCAACGCTTGACATTGCTGAGGAAAGAATTTTGTCCAGCAACTAAAGAGAAAGATATTTCTATGCCTAACACAGCACAGATGATATTTTTCATTTGTTTCCAGAGGCAGATGTTTTCTCTGGGTATTTGAACCCTTAGAAATGAGGTAGAGGACAGAATCACAAACACACACAAATACAAACATGCTCAGCTCCAGCCAGATTTGCAGACAGAGAGGGAATGCTGCCACGAGGGTGGGAATTCTCTGAAGTCTTCCATGCCCCAGGAGCAAGACAAAGAACTGCTGCATTCCTACAGAGACTAAGGATAATCCTGACTCTTGGAAAACATCCTTTGGAACAGAAAGCCTTTGTGACCACAATCAGTGCTGCCATCTCTTACTTTGTTATAATTACTATCAGAGTAAATACAATACTCATGCAAGAATCTAGGATAACAATATAAAAGCAAGAGCACTTGTCAGAGTCCAGCAGGATATTGGATTTTGGTGCTGTACAGAACAAAACAGCAAAGCTGTTGTTGTGTGTCCACACTGACAGCATTTTTCAGGTAACTCTGCTTATTGAAAACGCCTCATGATTTGTACATACATTATCCATGTTTTCTACTTGGCCAATATGTCTTTGTCCCTATTGCTGTAGGAATAAATATTAATTCTCAAATTATTACATCATAAATTAGTATATAATATATAATGACTATATATGAATATATATAACCATTATGTATTAAATATGTATATGAGTATATAATGAATTTATAATGACTGTACAATTTCTGTCAGGTTTTTTTTGCAAAATGCTAAAGTTCCTTGTCTTTCTACAGTGTTGAAATAAAAGTAAATCTGCATTAAATAACAGATTCTGGGGTCATGGCCAGAGCCATCACCTCCTGGATTATTTTTAGGCAAACACTCAAAATCCAGTTTTTCTCAGCAACAGTTGATTTTGTACAAGTGACATGGAACTGAGTAGAAGCATGTTGTTGACATTTCAGTCTACATAAACTAGCAGGGAAAAGACCCAGTGTGGAGGTGACATGTGATATTTACAGTATAGAAAGATCTTGTTACAACCTTTCCCTGTTCCATGAGGGACCTCTCCCTGAGGCAAGCCTATAGTTTTCTGCAGTCAAAAATGGCACACCTTGCTATGAACAGCCTCTTGCTTCAGGGCCCTGGATTCTCCTGCCTGCTCCTGCTACCTCTGCCTTGTACAATTCTTTAAAGGTTATTCATTGTTATTACACCCCAAATGCTCCTGATTTCCTCCCCCTTGCTCCCACATCTCCCAGTGAAACTTCAATGGTATTAACACCTCCCAGCAGCACTATTGCATTCCTGCTCCTCCCTGCCTGCTGCACTTCAAGGTAATTCTTTTCCCAAAATCTTTTCAGAGCACCCTTGTCCTCCACTATTCCCAAGCTGTACATGGATGACAAAGGTGGGGAAATGCAGCACATAACATGTACAGGTGCAACATCATCCTTACAACACCAAATGAACTCTCAGATGAGAGATATTTCTCAACTGGACCATTGCCATGATCAGTGTATTTTCATTAATTTATCACTTTTATTTCTGCCTCTGGTACCTCTTCATGAATATTTTCTTTCTGTGCTAAAATTATCTTTTAAATTTATGCTGAGTGGTAAGACAAAGTGTTTATTGTAAATAATTTAGCAACGTAAAATATTTGAAAAAACTCTGGGGGAAAGTAGTTATTTACATAACTGGAGTTTCTAACTGATATGAAGTTGACAATTTTACTTGCTTCATCATCATAAAACTTCAGAGTTTGTGTCACTGACCAGGACTCTGTTGTGCCAAGCGCTGTTCACTGAATGCTGCGTTAGCAGAGGACAAAACCCCAGCCCCTGCCCTGGACAGCTCACCATCTGCAAGGCAAGGGGAGCGTGCACAGATGGGAGGGATGGGAGGTGACAAGATGCTTGTGATCACTGCTGTAGGCAGGAGTCACAGCAGAACAACACTATTGTCCAGCTTTAAAGAGGATCACAGAAAAGAAGGGTTCTAGGGAGACACAACTCTCCTAAGCCACTGGAATAGATCAGTGATTTGCCATTTATTTTCACTTTTTAATTTGAACTCTCCTTTTCCTCTCTCCAGACTCTCAGGTTCTCTCCCAATGAAAACTTGTAAAAATCAAAAACAGTACAATCACTACCTTCACATGGAGAAGCTCCACTTGCTGATAAAGTCACATAATGTCATTTAAACCCCCTCTTGGAGCTTTAGAAATATGTTAGCATATCTTATAATGTATACAAGAGTATGTACTTGCTTGAATGCAAGATTCATACCTATTTTACTGTTGTTAACAAGGACATGGCTTGAAATTCAGACCTAAGCCACTCTGTCAGAGGGAAAAAATTGGTGAAATGACCAAATAAAACTGATGATGATGATGATGTAAGCAGTAAGGTTTAATCTACTGTAATATATGCTAACACACATCAGGCTAAATTTCACCTCAGTCTGTACAGAACTCCTGCTGGAGACTGAGCAGAGCAGTAACAGGGACACTACACACAGACAAAATGGAGTTTATAATTTTTACAAAAGAAAATAAGAGTTAATATACCCCCAACAAATCAATATGGATAGGAGGGAGAGAAATACACTCCTCCCATCTCTTCAGATTATCTACATTCTGGTAAATTTAATATTGAAAAGCAAAACATACATCCTTGAAAAATTTACACTGCCTGATATAGCAAATTTTAAACAATTAAAGCCTAACTCCTCTCTAAGTGGATGCAATTTTGGGATGAAAACAAAGGAGAATAAGTATTTCAATTAGCACTTACATTTTCATCCTGAGAAGGATTTAAAAAAATAATTATCACAGGTCCAAGCCAGGGGTGTACACTTCACAGATGCAAACACAAACTGTGGCTGCCAGGAGGAATCTATGTGTACAAATACTCATTTTTAGTCACAATGGATTTGCTGAATGATTAATGCATTTACAAACCAACTAAAAACCACAAACCAAATTATACACATTCACATTTCTCCTGTCAGACCAGGCTCTTCATCTTGTCCCAGACTGAAGCAATACCAGCACAAACCATCACTGAAGCCATACTGAAGGGTAGAACCAAACTTTAAGAAGGTAAACAATTTAATTTCACTATTTGGCACAGTCTTCCCCAACTTCCTGTGCATTATTCCTATTTAAATAATTCCTATCCTGTCTTCTTTGTGCAGTCACCTGTCATAGACGACTTGGACAAGGCAAAGACCCTCCTCAGGTCAGTAAATGTGTACATTTCAAAGCAGTGCACCATGGTGTCCAAGCTCAGCTGGCCTCAGGTATTGCAGCTATAAGACATCATTCCCATGTCACCTTTTTCCCTACCAGAAATGTGCAGCTGCTACAGCCACTTTCACTTTATTCCTTCTCATCACTGCCCTGATTTATTTAACTGTGGTAATATCTCAAACTTGTAAAAACACCTTGCTGATTCCATGAGCTGCAGCAGTGTGTAAATTGCTTTCCAATGCCTTTGCACAGACCATGCTTAACATAAAAAAAGAAATGCTTCCACCTATGTGTCAGCAATATGATAAATAGCAGGGATGGAAGGCAGAGAGGAGGCCTGTGTGTAAAACTTGTGTAAAACTTTCCACCCTCCCCTCTGGTACCTCAAAGAGGGTTGGTCCTCTGAAGCACCAAGGAAGATGAGGGTGGTGCTGGGAGCTGTGGCAGGCAGAGTCTGCTCTCTGCACATGGAATACTCAGCCAGAAACAGGGTGTGTCCAAGAGGCTGCTCAGGAGGAGGAGGAGGAGGAAGGCAGAAGTTTGGAGGGAGAGCAGAGCGTGACAGGAAACTGAAGATGCAGAAGTTAAATGGCAGTAGGCTAAGCTGGCATGACACAAACAACCAGGCAAAAGGCACGGCCTCTTCCTCAACAGCACTGAACTGCAGGAATGAAATGGAGAATTAAAAAAAATGATTGAGGGGGGAGAAAGAATAAGCAATATGAAAAACATCAACACAGGAGAACACAAAAGAAAGCAAAGCTGACTGAAATGTGAAGCGGTTCTAGAAACAAAACAAAAATCTCCCGACAGCACAAATGCAAAATGGGGACAAAGTGTGAATAAAAATGGCTAAAGGCAGGCCTCAGCTTACTGCTGGAATAGTTAATAAGCTGCACCAGGTTGGAGGGAGATAACAGCTGCTGCTGCTCTGCTGAAACAGCCACCTAGAACAGCACTCGGTCACCAGCACTGCTCAGCCGGGTCTGCAGACTCCGGGGGACACCAAAACACGGCAGCAAATCACAATGCATTCCTGCAGAAGACAATCAGCCACCAATGCCATCTTGTAATAGCAGCCAAGGGCAAGAAAAGAATAAAAATAATAAGTATTCTTCATAGGGAGAAGTCTTTAATGTTTTGCAGATACAAGAAAAAGAGATGTATAGCACCTGCAGCAAACAACGTGAATAAAGGGAATTGTATTAGTAGGAGCTAAATAAATACTTGCTAAATAATACATAATGTGCATTTTTATTTTTGAGTTTTCAGCTGTTCTTTTCAAACACCTCTAATGATTCAGTAGCTGAATTAACTAACTGGAGGGAAAAAATGTCCCAGTCTCTGGAAAGCTGCTTAGATGTGGAAGGACAAATATTCTGAATTAAGATATCTTGGTCATCAGTCTCAGGGTTTAATTTACTCATTTGTCTCCAAGAATTGAACAAACTGGATTGGGAATTTGAAGACTATTTAATCTCATCCCTAATCTATATACTAATAACAAATGTAGTGATTCTCAAGAAGCTGTTAACTGAATAAACAACAGAAAGAGAATCAGCTGTCTGCCATATGTTTCTTGTTTATTTAAACAAAAATATCCATTCTATGTTCAATCCACTGTCCATCCAAGTCAATGGAAAGACTCTTACTAGTTTGAACCAGTCCTGAAACATAGTTTGTGGTTTTACATTTGGAATCTTTTTGTATGTTAGCACTACAACTGTCCCAAACTTCATCAGTTGAAAAACTAAACAAAACTTTTAAAGATGTGCTTAGTTGGTGGGTGCTGACATGTTAAAACTTTGTGCTCCAGGAACTCAACACAGCAGCTGGTTTGTTAAACTCTATTCACAAGTTGGTGTAAGTGCTGATGGGTACACTCAGCTCCCTGGTTTGCAGATGAAAAATTCCATTTGAGCATAAAATATCCATTGCTTTGGGGGCACAAAGGTAAACCTTTTCTCCTTTCAAGATGTCTTCCTATTTGCACTCATTCCAGATGGAAGACTTTGAGAAATAAGAAATTAGTTTCTGTGGGCTAAATAGATTCCCTAAAATTTGAGATAAAACCTGGTTTCAGCAAACAAAGGTATTATTTAAGTACATTAAATACTTGTATTTCAACTTATTCGAATACCTTAATTATTTGAATTTAAATACATTATTTAAATATTTAAATATAGTGTTTAAATAGATATTAATTAAAGATAGGGGGAAGTATTACTTTGGAATAAAATGTAGAACAGCCCTCAAGAATTAGCCTTAGTTCTGGAACAATGTCTTTGCTTCTGGTCTTCCTCACGAAAAGATGGAGGATCATTCTAATTCTATCTGCTTCAGATGATCTGTTTCCTAATTTGCTCCCAAGTGGCTCAAGTCATGTACAGAGACTTCACAAACCAAGCTTTCCCTCATGCAAATATTAAGTACCACCATGCAAAGTTCCCACTGTCACCACATCCTGCAAATCCAAAAGAGGTGACATTTATCACATGAAACCATAATTTTCCCTTTTACAAAATGTGGGTTTTTGACAACACTAACAACTTCCCTTTCTCTTTTCCATTAAATATTGATGTCTTGCACCTTTTGCTTAACTCAAAGCAGATATCAAAAAAAGAAAAAAAAAAAACAAACCACAAACCCAAACCACAACACCACACAAACAAGATGAAAGATCTCTCTGATACTTGTACCTGACCTCCAAGAGCCATTACACAGCTGCTGGGCCCAGAACACTTTAAGAAACCAGATGTTTTACCTACGTGGAAGGCACAACTGGAATGTGATGGCTGAGGAAGTCAGTCCACAGAGATTTGCTGTAGCAGCCAAACCCAGCAGCCTCCTCTGCCAGTGCCTAGAGGAGGAATTCTGACCCAGCCAGCCGTGTTTGTGATGGATACAGTGACAGACAGAAATAAAGCGTCTTATGTAATTTGCCTGCCTGCAGTTCAGGCTTTGCAGCAATGCTTGACCAAACTCTGGCAGACGAGCACACAGGAATCCAGCAGAGTTTGAGCTGCAGCCTCCACAAATATTGCAAAGGAACAGCTTGAAGTGTTCAGACACATTAAGTGCCTGGAAATTTTCAAATGTTCATTTGCAAGAATTACTGTACCTCAAAGCCCAAGTCTTCAGACCACCACTCCCCAAAAGGGCTGTGCTAGAGAGGAAGGAAGAGAATGGAAGTCTTCTACCAACAGGTGGGCAAATGCAAATTGATTTTCAAGTGCCCTCCAGCTTGGGTTTGGGTAATCCAATGAAATCTAGTCTCATTGTTTATTAAATTTAACTATTTTTACATTAGGGCAACACTGAAGACAGCCATTTTCAAGTGAATTCAAAATTTTTCCTTTTGAGTGAGTCCCCCTCATTCAGTCTGACATGGCAATGCAATAATCAGCTGACAGTGCAGCACCAGTATGGCAGGAGACAAAAGAAATTCTATTGACTTAGCCCACATGAGGAAATCCCTCACCAGTGTGAGAGAAAATGGGGTTTGGACAGAATCACTGGGTTACCTGTGCATCCTTTGCCTCCTGAGTTACAATAGAGCTCTTTGGCTACTGCACTCAAACTGCCACACACCCACAGTCCTCCTCCTCATCCTCTCCCAAATAACTGGCACTACCAACATCTCTGTAATGTATGAGCCAGCTCTGGATGGCCTCACTCCTCCCATTCCCTCTTCCTATTTCTATTGAGAAGCATGAAAAAGTCACAGTTTGTTTAGGTGTCAAGCAGATGTTACTTTAAGTCAATAACAGGATTTCCATGAGTTTCAAAGGACATGGCAGCAGATCCTCTTGGTGGCAAGGTATATTCCAATGCTAGATTAAACTCAGCATTTCTTTCACAAGTTTATTTTCTCATCCCAGAATACTGCCAAACAATGAATTCTATGCTATCACATAACTCTTGTATTTTCTGTCAAGATACTTCCGTATAACATTAGAGGTATTACCTTTCATCAAAAAGAATTGGAAAATAATATGTGGATGGAATTTCTTACCATGAAGATGTTAGTCTAAATGTTTTGATTGCATTATGTGAAACTCATAAAATGAAATTTCTACACTATAAAAGCATTTTTAGTAGATTACAAAACACTTAAGTAGCGGATATGACTAATTCAATAGAAGTCAATAGGAAACTGATATGATTACACTTTTTCCATTTGTACTTCCGCTTCATTTATCATCTTCTCTCAAAACACATGCCCATATCTTCATGAAATTTCATTTATATAAGCAGCATTATTCATGTTTCCTGAATTTGACCAAGTTCAGAAACTAAAATTACTCATAATCTACCTTATTGGGCTCCTACATTAAAGTTCTGATCCTGCTGGCCCCAGCTAACAGAACAAACTCTGGTGTGAGGCAGGTTTTACTTAAGCTGAAATAATCTGTATTTTCCATGTAATACTGCAGCCACATGTCAAAGTAAATTATTTAAACAAGTAATTCTGCTATCAAATGTATCCATGAAGTGCCAGATCGTGAACAAGAGCAGGAAGATAGCCCTGCTCCAAGGCCAGCCACAAGTGTCCCTCCTACAAGGCAGAGCACTCCACTACTGCAACCAAAGTCTGAAGTTATGAATGCATAAAGAACCATGTGGTAAAAAAAAAAAAAAAAGGCAGTCTCCATAAACAGAATCCTGAAGTTCCTTATTTAATTTTAACTCAATTAAATTTCCCTTTCAATAATATTCAAATCTTGTTCACCATAGATCTCAAAGTACTTTACAAAGCATCATAAGCCCTATTATCTCACTGAAGTTAAAAGGAGATTGTCCTGAGGATGGAAAGAATAAGGATTACAGGATTTGTCTCAATAAAAGGTATAAAAAAACCTGCTGGAGTTGAACAGATCTATTACATCAGAGAAAAGCTAAAACTAATGTTTTTTTTTTTAATAAGTATTCTTTCTCAAATTAGTAAAAATAACATCACTACATCTTCTAATACATCATAGACTAACATCAGAACATTTACTTGTTTAATTTGTGGTTAAAAGTTTGGGAACTTTTTCATGTACCAAGGAAAATTTTCAGAGAGAAGTTTTATTTATCATTTACAGAAGAGATTACAGGCACTTTACAAGAGAGCAACAGAACAATTTTACCATCTGTCCACATAGAAAAAGGATTTTTGTAGAGCACAAAGTACAATTGCAATGGTCTTTTCTAGCTCAGTTTAGCAGATAGCAACATAAAGCTACTGCTGGATGCAACCAGTGCCCAGGATGCCTGTTGTGATGTCTGGATGCTGGAAGACACCTAGAACAGCTGGGCACACATTTTCCCCTGGAACTTAAGAGGCAATCAATGTGTGGGACCACAAAGATTCTGGCCCTGTGGCAAAACCCGTCACAGCTGAGGAGCAGGGATATGAACCTCAGGTGCAAGAAAAAAGATCCCTGTAGCAGTCTTGGAAAGGGCCATGTGCTTTAGCAATTCCCAGCAGGGAGAAAACCCTTGGGGGGGCCAGTGGAACCAGGGAGCTCAGGAGCAAGAGCAGACCTTAAACACCAGCAGTGTGTAAGGACATTCCTCCCTCTAGGATCACCTGGGCAAGAGGCCAGAGGAGACACACCCTCCATTGTCAATTAAATTAAAGAATCATGGGCTGAGCACTTATCCCCAGAGCATGGGTCGTGCTTAGGGTGGCCAGGAATGACTTTGGCAGCTCTGGCAGGCAATAGACTGAAGAGACAGAAAGAACTCTAGTGGCAGAATCTCAGATATCTACCAGACTTCAGCCATCTGATGGCTTGAAGGATTTAAAAGATCACACAAATTAGGTGAAATTTAGACACCATTTGCTTGCCAGTTACTGCAAATACTTTTCTTTTTAAATCACATCCTTTCTATCTGTAATAGAAGGGAATTATACATTTGGACTTGAGATCATGGAGTATTTTGAAAATTTACAATATAAATATTTCTCACAGAGTTGTAATTTTCTTCAGGTGATCATAAGAGCTACAGCACATTCATCTGACTAACAATGCAGGAAGATATATACATATTTCAGGATTAATGATAGGGTGCTTAAAGCAGCTTGCAATAATACTCTGAAGAATAAGAGGTTGTCATTAAAAAAAAAGGCAGAGGAAAATTTTGGGATTGCAAACTAGAATTATTCTGCATAGGTAGTTCTCCTTGTTACTTCTTTAATATGATATAACTTCACTGATGTGAATGAGCAGAAAGGAATATTATCAGTTATTGTTTTGTTTATTGTCACTTAAGTGGCTCCTGATTGCTGGAGGTATCTTCATTAGACTAAGCATAAAACCATGTATTTAACATGGGTGCATTTTTTCGCCCATTTTCACAACATACTTTTTGCTAATACAGCTAGAGGAAACTGTAAAATAAAATTTTCCATTTCTGCAAAGACAAGGTCACCAGTTCCAATTCAACATTGTTTAAAAAAATAGATGGCATTAGAGCTCGAGAAATTTATTTAACATTCCCTAGGCTGCAGTCTAAGCCCCTTGTTACAGGCAAAAATGCCAGTGGTAACATACTCTAAAAGCCTCATCTTGTACAATTGAAAGGAATACAACATTTGTGTATCCCTCACAGTGTGAGGTATTTATTTATAATGCTGCAAACTGTCAGCTCCTGTTTTATTTTCCATTATATAGAGGATGTCAGGAGCTGTCAAGAGGAAGAGTTTCACCAAGGGACAAGCCATGGAAAGGCACTGGGTTGGGTGGGTGCTGCAGTGAACACACACACTGCTGGCCACCAGGGAGCCCTTGGGGGGCAGCCCCAGGATTGTGGGGCACCACAGCTCCCAGGGTGGGGCTGAGCACCCCCTCCTCCACTCAGGCTGCACTGGGGGTTGCTTAGATGAGAAAAAGGCAGAATTAAAACCTGTACATATAAAATATATCAGAGAAACTGTCATTCAAGGAAAGAAAAAAAGCATTTATACTAAAGAAAACCCCAGGCAAGAATAAGAAGAAAACAGCCATGATTAAATTTAGGCTGAGAATTTGTTGACTATTTCCAACCATCTGAGAAGCGAAGTTGTAAAAACCTGTCTTACTATGAGTGCTGGGTTAATAACCCAACCCATCCTAATCCATGAGGCTCAGACTCTGTAAAAAACATGGATTGCACAGCTCCATGGAAGAGTGCCAGAGATGCAAACTCCTGAGAACAGCCAAGGACACGAGAAGCAGATCAGGAGCATCAGCACAGCTCTGCACCCACTGTTTGCTTCCTCGTCTGCGCTGTGCTTCCTCTTTCCTCCACAGCATCACAGAGAACTTTATAGAAAGGACTTCTGGAATCTGTTGTTCCCTCTTTCTTCACGCTTACCTTATCTCTTTCTTCACTCTCACTAAGCATTCTAAGCCCTGCCCTTAACTTTGTCCAGTCCACCTCTTTTCCTACAAAGACTATTCTCTTTTAATACTGCATTCCCTTTCAAAATTTAACAGTCCTTTCCTCTCCCACACATCCTGGCACCCACAATTTTTATTCCCATCTGCTGCTTTATGCCTAGGATTGAAATATTTACCAGAAACATAGTAACTAGTGAACTAAATGAAGAAATGGAGCCCACTTTCCCGAGACAATATGTAGAGAGCAAACCAAATCATCTTGTTCATCTTCAGATAGTTACACTGATACCTCTAATCCACGCTGCAAAGACAAAAAAAGCAACTTTTGGCAGGTATGAATAAAAGTATCAAAAAGTGAAGCTCAAGACACAAGCAGATTTAAGAAGACTATATTTTTATGACCTAGTGATACACGTTCGTTGCAAAAAAGAAAACCCTGAAAATTTTATCACTGCATATGGAAATTCCCATCAGTGTGTTCTTCTCAAACTTAGACCCATGTTTTCTCACATCCAGCCAATTTTGTATAAAAAAACCTGAAGAATCCTTACTCACCAGGCTTTGTGGGAAAGAAAGAACACTTCATCTTTCCTTCCTGCTTTATCACAGCACTTTTGTGCTCCTGAGATGAGATTACAGGTGACAGCAGGACAGATTAGCAAAAGAAGAATAGGCTGTCTTCAGGTGGCTGTTCTACACCAAATTCTTCCACCAGTATCTCCTTCTCACTGCTTTCATAAGTGGCACCTGAGTGGAAGCAGACCTGATCCTGCAAGTTCTGTTCATCCCATGTTTCTCCAAGGGACCTCCTGCACATCACTGTAGCCAGGTCTAAACATGCGAATTTACTGACTGTGATTAGGGAAATCTCAACAAGCCTGACAGAGCTGTCACACCATGCCCCAGCCTGCCTGCTGTGGTGGGGGAATTGTGCTTCACACAAGCAACGAGGGTGAGCAAAATGGAAGTGGCACAGCAAAACAGAGGAGGATTCCTTCCTCACTTGTGAGCACACCTGAGCTGCAGACCACCACACACTGCCAGGCTGAACCTAGGGGGTTGCACAGACATTTCCTGGACAGGTCAGTTCATTTGGCTGAGAGTTGCAGTAAGTGTAAATTTTTTACATTTTCCTAAGGAATATTTTCCCACTGCTTTTGTTTTTCCCTTTCTCCCCAGACCTGCTTGTTCTGATGAGCATCTGCCTATCAGGGAAAAAAAATACCCACTAACAGAGCTTTATAAAAATTAGGAATAATTATAACCATTATGTGCCTTTCCCAAAAATAGAAACCTTAAAGTTTTAGATTCCAAGACATCGCTTGCATCCAGATTTGCATTATTGGTCTATTCAATGAGGATAATAAGCTTATCATTAGCTTAAAACAGGAACTGCTGTAGATACCATTAATCCTGCACTTGAATTACTTTTACTTTTTACTTTTACTTTCTACAAAATGGAGTAGAGCAGCCACTTTGCTTTTTTTACATGCTAATCACTTTCAAAACACCTGTATCCCCTTTGTCAGCTGTGCATCTTTTATTAGTATTGGCCAATTGTATTTAAACAGAATTCTCCCAAGTCCCAGATATGAAAGAACAATCAACATGTCAACTCACATATTAGTAAGAGACTATCACACATCAGATCTTTTCAATGTTTGTGATTCTATTGGGATAATATGGATTGAAATAGTATATCACAAACACAGAAAGGAAAGTCTCCAGTGACAACAGTACATCATAGATGTCAAAACACTGTCAAATAAAGCTATTATTCTTCCAGCTGATACTTTCACTTGCATAGTTTGCCTTTGTTATGTTGTAATTTGCCCTGTATTTTCATTGTTCAAAATTCAAGCAATTATTAATTTCATACACGCGCGTCAGATCAGACATTAAACACAGGAATATTTTAAGCATTTGGGAGTTATGCTGTTCACTGCAGAACTTCCCTCTTAGGAAAGCCTTTCATGCCTTGCAGAGTACCATAAATGTAACCTCTTTGTTTTTAAACACCACTGAACATACAGAAGAAAACTGGGAAAAAGCAACTCAGGAATGCACTCTATAGCTGAAGATACTCAATTGGAACACATGGCATTTCATAGTTTACTGTAACAGTGGGCAGGACTATTCTAATCAGAAAAAACTTTTGTAACTTTATGCCCTACAGGCCTCTCTGAGCACAAAAAAACAAGGCTTTCCTGGAAAGATTTAACAAAGCCATCCAAAAGAGCAAGATATAAATGCTTTTTAAGTGGTCTCATCAGCTTGTGCAGGCTTTGAAGTTATAGTATGCCTTAAAAGCAAGTTATTGCATGTTACTGTACACAAAAATATTTTTAAAGAAAATCTCTCTTTTAAAAAGAGTAGATAAGCAGCAATCAAGTGACACTCTTCCTAATTTACTATCCATTATCTGTGCAACTTCGAGTGAACGGAACCCCCAGCTTTAAATACAACATCTGTGGAAAGTATATTTCCCAACTTTGTAAAGTACTGTGAAATGCTGGATGAAAAGCAATTTCTTAATACAAAATTCATCAGCCTTACAACAAAACCAGTATAATTGATATTAAAGAGCTAAGCACACCCAGTAGGAAATACTGAAAAATACTGCTACCAAACTCTATGTTCAGTGCTACATCCTTCCTCCTGCCTCTCTGCTGTGCTGTCTTGTGGAAATGTTTGTCTTCTGCCTGTTCTTGGGGCAAACAAAACCAAAAACACCTAAATGTCTTGCACTTCTCACCTATGGAAAGAAATAACTCAGTGTCCTGTCCCACAGCACTCATATATACAAGTCTAGGAGTGGAGCAATTAAACACAGATAGATATCTCTAACTCCAGTCACAGCTGACATCCCTGAAGACCTAAATCCCTTCAAACACATGGATTTTTCAGGCTGAAAGACAGGATATTATAAATAGCTGCAAAGAGACAATTGAATAATTATATTACAGCTTCATTCAGTCTAAAAATATTCATAAAATGAGATTTTAGAAAGTTTTCACAGTGTAGAAATATGACCATGGACCCATGATTATATTCCTGCTTTGTGTACCAAAGAGCCACATAATTTTCCTCTAACACACCTGTAACACCACACAAAGTAGAATACCTGCTTCCTGACAAAACAATTTGTTGCATATATCTCTGTAGCAGCAAAATGGAAACACTGCTTCTCTTTCTCCTTTAATCTCTGTACTTCTTTTTGAAGATAACATTGGGTGGATTTTTGCCTTTGTTTTCCCCTAAATGAAGAAAATAATACCTTTGGCACATTCTGTCAATGATTCTGTCATTTTGCAACCTGCCCACAGAAAACCTGTCTCCATGGTCCTCCTTTCATCTATTTAGCATCACTTCTTCAGAAGAAGCAACTGCACTTGTAGCTGTACCAACACCCCAATCTTGGGCTAAAACCTGAGATTACAGGAAAATATAATCTGTCTGGGGAGGTGATGTTGCCCTCAGGGCTGCCTCTGGCAGCCAAAAGATAATAAATCAGAGGGTTGGGACTCCCCTTAAATACTGAGAGGGCATTTCTCTTCCCAGGATCTAGTAAGCACAACTGTCATGCTCAGATCTCATGACTGTGACTAAAGAAAGCCATTATTTATTGATATGATTGTTATTATAACAGATTCCTAATAATAGCTGGCACTGGACATGCACATGGTGCTTGTTCTGAGAATATTTTTAAAGAAGTCTGAAGAGAATGTGGAGATTTGAGGCAACGCTGCCAAAACAGAAGTGGCATTGTCACATTTGAGTAAGAGGTGGCTGCTTCAGCTTTTGCCCAGGGACAGCAGTGGGGGAGGCAGGGCTTACCACAGGAATTCTGTATTTCACACGACTAAATTGATCCACTTAATGATTTGAAGCAATTCTATGATTCCAGCTAGGGGAGAAGGCACAAAGAGCACAGCCCTAGGGCTGCTCTGCTGGTGGGGCGGTAAGAGAGATTCTGAACAAAGAGTTGGCATCTCTTATTCAGCCAAGTGGGGACCTGGGTGGGACACCAGCAAGTTTTTGACCCCCAAAACACTTCCATGCTTAATATTTTTGTTCCCTCAATTAGTTTTATCAGTACATCTCTTAAAAAAGAAATAAAAAAACCTACTGCTCACAATCCCTAACCTGCTTGGAAGATGCATTCTCCATGTCAAATGAGACTTTAACAGAACCCCAACACAGCTGAATAAGGGACATCTTAAACCCTTCCCTCAGTGTTTCCTCTGACTTTCATGTGCTGAAAACAAACTGATGGGTTTGGAGTTACAAAAAATGGCCAAAGCCATTTTTCCTCCAGGAAGCAATTTCAATAAACTTGAAATGTAAAAAAATATTATCCTATTCTGAAAACATACTTCCTAGGTCTGTAGTCTGGTCAGATGAAACTTTATTTTAGAGTGGAGATTTCTAGAAAATATTCCCTTTTATGGCTATTTAGTTTGCATTTAAATTAGATTAATCAGAAAGGCATACTAATATATATTTATTTGGTTCAATCATTGCAAGCTGACTTTATTTGGGAAGTGTTATGTACATCTTGCTGAGTCTAACACATTTATATTTAATGAAAATAATTTTCACCAAGTATTTTTCCTCATATGATCACTCTCAATAGTAATTTCCTGTTGTTATTCTCCTCTCCTTAATCTAAATTCTGTTCAACTTGCTTAAGTAGTAATTTGTCCTTCTGTGCATGATGGTTGTGGTCTCTCATCACACTTACAATACTTTTTCCACTATAATGGCAATTTCTTTTGTGAGAAGAGCAGCTCCTCTTGATGATGATGACTACATTATGTGTGTATCAGAAAATGTGGCTCAGATTAAAAACAGAGCTGAGTGGACATTTTATGCCTTTTGCCTGTCAGAGCCTGGAGGGGAGACAAAAAATACACAGAGAAGACCTAGGGAAAAACTTCTGAAAGTCTTGTGAACTAGAGCCACTCACCCAAATTACTAATGTAAATCATTTTATGCTGCCCTGGGAATTGAACAGTGGGAGAAAATGGCAAGGCAGATCTAACACCAGGCTTGGTGGTTTTATTTCATCAGTTCAGGGAGCAACAGAATGTGCCTACAACCCACAGAACCAGGCTACAAAGGTGCAATGTGCTGTGGAGTTGCACACAAAGTGTTTGGCATCTTCCACACTCATCTGCACAGTGCTGCAGTCCAGAAGTTCTGGTCAATCCAGAACTCATTATTTCTGGTAGACAAGTGTATTTCTGTAGGATGAAGTTCCATCCAGCACTTGTCTCCAAAGTATTTAGAATCTTATTACAATCCATGTGACCTGTTTCTATTTTAAGTGGAGTAATTCACCAAACTGACACTGATAATTCCAACTAAAGTTTTACAGTCAATCACAGGAAGTAGTGTGTGGGGAGGTTTCTTTCTTTCTCTTTGTGTATCTCTATATATTATAAAAGTAGGAGGTAATTTTGAACCAATGCAGCTTCTGGAATACACTGCATATACCCTTTAGACACAGGCAAGGCTGGCAGCAACTGTTCAATTGTCACAGTTGACTTCTTAGATACTAGAATGAGGTGTTTTGAGAAGGATGATACTTGGATAGTAAAGTTTTTTAAATATTTGGTTTATAAGTGCAGAAACAAGATAAAGTCAATCTGGTATGACAGGAACTCATGTAGTAACCTGCACCAGAAGCAAAAGGTTCAACTTGTGATCTCAGGCTATTCTACCACGTATATCTGTCAGATGGCTTTAAAAATTTATTTTGTATAAAGAATCAGAAGACTGGTTGATTTCTCACGTGATTTAGCACCTTTTCTGTGTGACAGTTAGGGAGAGCCAATACCTGCAATGCTTCCCAGACTCAGTGTGTGGGATGACCTTTCAAAAATCACTCTGCCATGGAATGGCTCAACTCCCCATCTGTAAGGTGGCAATAATATTTATGACATACACAAGCACCTTCAAGATCTACTCACAAGAAGTGTTCACATTAGAACATGTCAGTTAATACTTAGGCAACAACAGTACATAGATTTAGGCAATAAACAAGGTTCTTAAAAATGTGTAATTAAATGAGAAATAAACACCCCATTCAGCTCAGCACTTGTTCAGACACCAGCAATAAGATGTCTGGTTTTGGTCCTCCCCAGGTCATGACAGACACTGAAAACCTGCCAGTGATGCAGTAGCACCACAATGATTAGGGTGTTGGAGAACTTAAAACCCAAAGAAATGTGGAGTCTTGGATTTGTCCAGCTTAGAGAGCTGAAAGCAGTGAGTACAAACACTGGCAGCCAAAAACTGCAGCTAACCCTGGCAAGAGCCATGCCTTGACAGATCTTGAGAAGTATTCCCATAAAAGCTGCACATTTTGTCTTGCTCTGGAGCATTACAATGTAAGAAATGCAAGGAAGACCCTATGGCATTTGAAGAGCCAATTCCATTGATGCAGGGCAGGCACAGAGATCCAACCCTTGCCTGTCCACTCCAGACTCTGTGAGACATGTCTGCCAATAGAACTGGTGAATGCCTTTCTAAAGCAGAGGAGATGAATCACAGATATTGTGGTTCTGTGGGAAAACACACCAGCTCCCCAGACAAATCCCCCCTTTGCATTAAGGAGCTGCTGTGACACTTCCTTGCTTGTTCATGCAGAGCACTGCTGTGCTGGTGTCTGTCACTAAATGGATGCTTTAACCAGCAATGGCCAGGAGCTTTCTGCATTGCTCTGTCACACAGCCAAGACTGAGCCTCTCCTCGAAGGAAACCATCCCTTGAGCTGGTATGTTGGGATGGATATTCTGCTACTGGCTAAGGGAATCTTATCTTGTCCAGTGGCAATATTAAAAAAAGGTAAAAAAATACAGGTGATCCTCAAATCTGATAGACTAAGTAGAATTCTGATATCTGAGCAGCTCTAACAAAATCAGCAAATAGCCTGATTAATAAACAGGCAGAGGTAAACTGACCTAAGTACAGTCACATCTGAGCTGGATCACCATGACTGCTTCTTCCATGAAGAATTTTTACCTACACTCACAGAATGAGGATAGACATTATCCATGTTTACTTTTCATAGATTGGGACTATCTGAAGACTGGAACACAGCACATCAATTTTTCTGTGCAAAATTTAGAGCATTCTTGAGTTTAAAGTATCCCGTATAAAAGAGATGAGAACTGAAGGAAAATGAGCACCAACAATTGCTTACCAGAGAACCAACAATAATGCTCTCCACATATGGGTCACATGGAAATGACAATAACAAAATGATAACTAAAAACTTATATAATGCACATCATCAGTAATGCTGTCAGAAAATCAATTCAGACAAATTTAAGCCTCATACTGAATTCATTACTTTTCAAAAACATTTCAGATAATCCAAAATGCTTGTCCATGCCAGGAATTTACTCTCAGCTTCATAACATGTTGGTGGGGACAATTTCCTTAAGTGCAGGAAGAGATACAAAGGAATGCAATTGTAAAAGTAATGGGCACAGGAAAATAAAACCTATATATATGAGGTTGCATGAGATAGCCAAATAGATATATTTCTGCTCAATTATCCTGACTATGTGCACAGTGCTACCAGCTTTAAAACTATTTGAAACTTTATTACATGTTTCACTATCATGTTCACTGCTGCATCCATGATGAAGCAAAAACACTAAACCTTTCCAAGAGGGGATCCTGGAGGCCATCCAGTTATTAATTTTATTAGGAAAACAGAGAAGAAAGTGAATGTAGATAACAAAGGTGGTCAAGCACATAAAACAGTGGCCACAAACATTTTTGATGTTGATTTAACAGAAGTTGGTGATCTTACCAGATATGAGATAAACAAAGAGAAGCAATAACCACATTTAACTAGCATGAGGCACCTCTCCATCCAGAAGATCGTAGAGGTCATTTTCTCATATATTCTAATTTTGTGAGCAAAGAAAATCTGTACAGGTTTTAGAGATGATCAGTACAGGTTGTATTGACATTTGTGAAAAGTAAAGAAATTAAATAAAAGCAAGCTTGGCATGCATTAAAGAAGGAATATCTTTCAGTATGGTCTCAGGTGAAGTGAGACTTATCTGCAAACTGAAATAAAATCTTAATATTTAAGATAAAACTAAACTAGGCTACATCAAAATGAAGAAAAAATTTATCTGCAGTTAGGGCAGGACTTAGAAGCACACTGAAACGTTTGTCTTCTACCAGAACAATTGGAAATAATGTATGGATAATCTTTCCTACGAATGCAATCACAGGGGTTCAAATTTGCTCTCTCCTTCTTGACAAGTCAAAAATAGTAAATTTTCCCTTTGCATAGATTTCTAGGCAAAACAGAAAAGTAACTCAATTGAAGCATATGCACACAGTTGTGTGCCTACAAAATGCAGGTGGTTAAGGAACATTTCTGTGTTTACACCTCCTAACCTTGTACCACAGGTTATTGATGCTTACCTGCTACCTGAGACTCAGGCATGATGTAAGGGATGCAACCTGAACCTGCAATTTTGTATTTAAGAGGAGTTGTTGTGGTCTAGGCATCTTAGACAGCAAGCAAGCTTCCATTCACAAGCCATATTTATCTATAAGGATGACACTCAACTGATTAAAAACAAAACAACTGATGGGAAAAAGCAGAATGAAATCAGTTGATATTAATATCAACTCCCATAAGTGAAACAAGATGATTATAATAGCAAGCATTTAACATTCCTAAGCCTTGCTGTAAAAAAACAAAAACACAATGCTACAATTCATCAAATAAACATTAAAAAGATAATTTAATCATCATTCTGTTCCAGCAATCCTACATGAAGATCTCAGTTAAACAATAATGTATCAACTACATGTACAGCAGCTCTTTTCTCAAGGAAAGGTTCACAGTACTTGCCTATCTTTTGTGTATGCCACCAATGTACCTTTCCTTACTTTGTGCCACTTCATAGAGCAATTATTTTGATTGGTTTTTCTCATGTGCACCTTTTTCTGCCCAGTGTCAGGGGTAGCAAGGAAAACACTCAGGCCTCATTCTTCAAACACATCTGAGAACCTTCTGATTTTTTTGGGTTTTTTTTAACTTTTAAGGCAAGGAGATAAAGTCTATTGAATTTCAGCATTTGCTATAAATTGATTCCATTTAATCAGATAATATTTTTCTGAGCACTTGCTTTAAAAAGCATTTTGAAATTTGACTCTACACTTCATGTCCTTTCCAGCTTACACAGCACTGCATAAATTATATTTGTATTGAAGACAGATAGCTTGGTCTATAAATTGTACATCATTGGAGAATAGATGCTGTGTAAGTAGGTGACAAAAGCCTGCTGTCACCAGACATCAACCAGCTCTGGATATCACCAGACTCCAGTGTTACTGTCAAAAGATGGGAAGTGTCCCACATGAGGAGCACCGTGCTGCCCAAATGCAGAGAAGGGGACAACAGCCTAATAAGAACTCTGTGATTAGTAGGAATTAATAACTAATCCCACCTTTTTAATCTTTGCTTTTAAACAGTTAAGCAGCCACTTAGAAGAGGTATATTGTCAGCAAAAGCTAATTCTTTTTAATCCATGTGCTGCCTGTGTGACATTCCCGTGGTTTTTCCCACACACACTGAACTCGGAGGCAATGCCAAGGAGACAATATCTTGCTTAACACAAAATCTGTGTTAAGCCTCTCACAAAGTACAATAACTCCTGAAGTATCCATGAAAACCTACAGCAAGCACTTTCAGACATGGGATGATGTCTTTCATTTTGACTTTAAAGCTGAAAATTGTCAGCTTGAAATATTCTGTATCAAAAGTTGAGACAGAGCATCCATTAGCATTGCTCCAGTGAACTTCATTGTTTAGCTATGAAACCTCTCACCAATGACACTTAATTCATACTGCATTTACAAGGCAACAATTACCTCTAATGCCACTTTCCCTTTGTTCTGATGGCCTTTTCTGATCTCTCACCTATTGAAAAATCCTGTGATTTTAATCAATACGGAGTTAACAGAAAAATGTTGTAAAAACATCTTCTCTGACTATGTCAAAACTCCCCTGTACACCATAGCCAGCATCTAGAGACTGATAACAAAAAACATGTCAAGTGCAACATCACTAAGCACTAGCCAGCTCTTACTTTAATAGTATTCATAAATGGTGGCTAATTTAAGTGCATTGTATTGGACTGATAATGGAGTCTCAGTTATTGCTCATCTCTAGAAGCATCTATTCATATGTAAAGCAAAGACATTAGCCATGTAATTAGCCTGCAGCATAACTATCATCCTTCACTCAATCATTTCAGTTCCAACTGCCCAAACAATAGTAACATTTCACAATGTTTTCACTTGAAATAGCTGGTGCCTTAATCATAGTGTGAATTTCTTATGAAAAGCTCCCACAGATAGTGTACATCATGCTGGGAAAATGAGTTTAAGTACAAGAAACCGATTAAAACTCTAACAATCTCCTAAGGATAATTTGTTAAAGGGGTTTTGTTACTTTGCGTTCACTCTAAAAATAATCTAGTTCTTTATTAAAAGGTTCAGCACCTTAATAACTACTTAAGGTTGTATAAGAATAATCAGTGTTTTTCCCTTTGTTGGCTACATACATTTATATTAAACAGAAATGCCATTTTACCATTAGTTTTAATATTTCCACACATTTCTATTATTCATGATTCTGTTCTCAAAGAAAAAATATAATCACTCTAAGCAATTATTGGAAAAATCCAAGTTTATTTTAAGATGGAATTTAAACTAAAAAGACCTTTATGATGTTTTCTGCAACAGTAGGGCCCTAGGTTCTAAGACTTGTGTATCCCATCTTCCTTTTTTTCCTATGTTCTCGCACCAATGAATGTTGTTTTCAAGACATAATAAATTTCACATGTTTTGAAACATATTCCTTAGTTATTTTAATCTAGGCCTACCGTGTCAGTTAAAGCTGACTTTGAAGGTCATGCTTAGACATGAGCCATCCATCCCTCCCTGCAGAGATTTGCAGCTTGAGTTGAGGATCACCAGCTCAAGATTTCAAATCAAGTGTAACATATTCCAAGTAACAAGTTTCTTTAGTGGCTGAAGCCCAAAAATTGAGTTCAGAGGGACTCCAGGAATGACCTCATGTATAAGATACTGAAAGCAGTGTTTAGTTTCTATAAAGAGCATCCTTAGAAGCAATCTGACACAGAAAGGCATCAGCAGGGCAAAAGGGGAGGAAAAAAAAAGGCTGGGGAGAGGATTGGAATCCAGAAAAGCCAAAACAGTCACTTGGAGCCTGGAAATGCTCAGAAAAACTAATTTTCTCCAGCCATATCACAGACATTCTGCTTTGCATTCTACTCATTTACATAAGGAATAGTAAAGTGTGCCTTTAAATTTATTCTCTTTGCACATTAAATTCCTTTTTAGCATTTCATAAAAGCATTTAAATCTTTTCCTCAAACATCTTCAGTTGGGGAGAAAATAATTGGAAAACTACTACAATTTGCAAGAAAAGTCTACATAAATTTACCTCAGCATATTATGTAAAATGACTGAATACCTCAAAGCTTCAGTGTGTGTTACCTGGCAAGCTTCCCGTGCTGTTCCAATAATTTCTACTCCAATAAAAGTAGGATAAATAATTTTACTGAGCTAAGATGGAACTGAAGTTGTGTGCACTTTCATGAAAATATGATTATCTTAAAATCAAATATGAGATTTCAAAATGAACATATGAATAAGAGCTGCAAATATGATGTCAGGGCCTAGTAGGGACCCTAAGAGTAATGCAAGTGAAATGACATGTATATTGTCTTATCTTTACAGTAGTTTGGAGACCTGGTTTTATGGCTAGAACAGCAAAAGAGCACAGGAAAATGTGAATTAATTAATCTAAATGATAGTGCAGAAAGTACTCTCCAACCTAAGCTGCAGATAATGAGAAAAAAAACAGGCAATTGCACTTCTTAACTTGCCAGAGTCCCAAGGTGAAGCCAGAGCAGAGTTCTCAGTTGCTCAGGGAAACTTTCAGCAAGCCCAAGATGGAAAGGGCCACTGAAGAACTGCGTGCTGGCCCAGCTCCATTTGTTTAATTTAAGGGAGACAGCTGCTGCGATTTACATAAATTGTGCTTTATTGATCCACAGAGATCCTGGTGGCAGCTTGCCTTCCCCCAGCAAAAAAAAAAAAGGAAAAGAATGCCTTGTCATCCTCCCCATGTCTTAGAGGCAGTGCTGAACCAGAAGAAATATTGAGAAGTTTTT
Source organism: Irena cyanogastra (assembly GCA_013397155.1). NCBI lineage: Eukaryota > Metazoa > Chordata > Aves > Passeriformes > Irenidae > Irena > Irena cyanogastra. The sequence goes on along the minus strand of VWZV01006848.1, from coordinate 738,232 downwards.
GCATTAACTCAGAGTTTAGAGTTGAAGCTTGAAGAGGTACAATACCAACTTGCAGTATCAGAGATGAGGTTTGGGTTTCACGTGGGAAGAAAATACATCAGAAATAAAGGTAGGAGGAGAAGCAGGTTGTAAAGCATGTAAAGCAGCAGGATAAAGGTGGGAAAATGAAAATATTTGTGCATGATCTCTGTTTTCTTCCTCAGCAATTTTTTTAAAGAGAGGAATTAACAGATTTTTCAGGGGATTGTGGTAAATATAGATTTATGAGGGCAAGGGGCAAAGCATAAATGAAGGCCTGGAGGAGCCAAGCTTTCATGTGAGCTGCCACTTCAATATGTGCATTGCTGGAGACAGGTAGGATAAATTAAACCACGGTTGTACTGTGTTGTGGAAATTGCAAATGTTATAAAAGTGCTAAGAATTATCATCAGGCACAAGCTATATGCAAAGAAATCTGTAAGACAAAAAAAAAAAACACCACAAAACTAACACCAGCTAACTTGGATATTCTAATTAAACACACCTACTTCTATCAGGTGCTTAAACTTGTTTCCCTGCCAAGGGATAGGATTAGCCATGGGCAACTACTGGGAAACAGCAAGAGGAGAAAAGGAAGAAAATAAAATGTCTATTGAGCCACAGGATGTTGAGAAAAGAAGAAGGCACTGAAGAACTGCAGCATGGTCCTCAGGCAGAACACTCGGAGTGCTCTGCCCACCCACAGCCCACACATTGCTCTGGGCTAAAACCCAGCTCAGTCCCAGAGCAGCCAACAGAAAATGACATTTGCGACATCCTAAGGTTAGCCTAACATTAATTAAACCATCACAGTACTGCACCATTATCCTTTTTACTTATTTCTTTTGTGGATTTTACTTTTCCTTGAGAAACAGTCGTTTCCAATTAGGACATTGTAATAAATCTGAATGTCAGAACTCCCCAAGTATGAATGTCATCTTTGTTTAGAGGCTGGAAGGAAGAACTGAAAGCAGAGATGTCCTTGAGCACTAAAATTAGCTGAAATCCTCGTCTACCACAGGAACCTGAATGTGGCATTAGACCTCAAGCTGGCTAAATCAGAATTGGTGCAAAAGAACATTCCAGGACTCGCTGCTCCCCTGGAAGCCACAGGCTGTGAGTGGTGATCCCTTGCAGTGCTGAGATTCCCAGGTGAAATCAGAACCTGGCAGCAGCACATCCAACACAATCAAACCATCAAATGCTACATACACAGCCTTCTGATCTTCCCCTTCCCACCAATATTTTAGCAGTGAGGATTTCCCTCTCCTACAATCTCTGCTCTGACACTTCAGGACCACAGGGAAGTTTGGGCTTGAGGGATTCCACCCAAGTGGCTGAGAGTGAGTCCCTGCTCTTTCCAAGGGTTTTGTGCAAATGTCACATCTCTGTGCAGGGGATGCAAATCCACCTTCCCAGTCAGGGACCAGCTTCCTATGGGATAATTTCCCTGCCATAACTTGCTGCACTGAAAGATACTTCAGGTAGATAGCCAAGTAACACCTTCATGCAAAACTTGCAGTAAGGAAACATGGATCCCATCATCCAGATTCCCTTTGAGGTTTATTTTACCAGATGTCTGATTATTCACCTGCATCTATTGCTAGACACTTCATTCTTCCTACATTTTCCTAAGAAAATTATGGTTATTAAGCAATAGATTTTTTTTTTTGCTAAAGGGTACACAACAATAAAATGCTTTTTTTTTCAAATATAATTGTTTCTGTTCAGAAGCAAGTGTTTATAAACATGTTGCCATGTGAACTGAATCAAGAAAACTGCCCTTTCTACTTTTATCTCAGCCTTCAGGAAAAGTGAGAACTGCATTAAAGATGGGATTTAACCTTTCAGTAAAGTTGTTGCAGACATTTTGAATATTTTCATACAGCTAAGTTTGTTCAGTATCTCATAGGAATTGCAGAGATAGTGCTTTGTACTGAATGCCAGAGCTGCACACTTAGAAAATGGCAGTAGAATTCAGCAATATTGCTGCATACCAGAGGTAAGCCTACATTCACTACTCCAACATTTCACTCTGCCATCCTTCACTCAAAGCAGTTTAACACAGAAAAAAAATTAAATCATTGAGTAACAATAAGGAAAAACACATCAGTCATCTAACAAGAGAACCTGTCACTACTGCACAACGTACAGATCATTTGCCAAAGTCAGAGGTGACGGAAAATTAAGAAACAGACAAACACAACTAAAAACACCAGGTAGATCTGAAAAAGCACAAAATAAATCACTCTGTCCTGCCAAGGTTAAGACTGAACCATGAACTTTCTTGCATTTGGAATTTTGTACAGGGAAATAGATCTTGAGATCTTGTGCACAGAAGCTGAGTTTATTCCATCTCAAAGTTTTTTACTCCATGACTCATCTAGAACAGCCAATCCTGCAGCAGCATCAGCTTTAAGCAACTCCAAGGTTTGGAATAGATAAGAAACATGGAATTATTTACTACAGTTTGGGCTCTGATAATTACCAGGATAAGGCAGATGAACAAAGTAGAAGCTACTCCAAATACAGAACTCTGGGTTAAGCAAAACTTGTATTTCCCCTTGCAACAAGACATTATAATCTGCACAATAAAAGCCTTCTGGACTAAGCAATCATTTTCTTGGTTAAATACTTCTTTACTGTCAGTGTCAATGCTTGTTGCTTTGGAGAAAATCCTCCTTTTTAAAATAAAAAAGGTTTTGACATGCAAAATTTGCTCTTCAACTGATAAGGAAAGTCACAGAAACACAATATTTAGAACCTGAGGATGTTGGCAATGAAAGTGAAAGCAAGCTAAAATATGATAAACTGCACAAAACCAAGCAAAACTGTTTCTTTGCCCCATTAAGGTATTAGGTGGAGGAAATCTGTTAGGCCTTCTGATGCATTTTCTTGTAAATGAGGATTTTTTAGTGAGATATTTATGCATGCAAATATAGCAGAATAATTAACAGTACAGCAGTAACATGAGCATGTACAAAACTGCCCATTAAGATTCCAGACACAGTCCTGATTACTGACATGGGAGAGATTCTTATGACTTGGAAAGTTCAACAAGAGAGTTCTTTAGTAGTAGAAATTGTATAAAATAGACACTATTAAAATATTTCTTAAACTACTGCCAGCATCTATAATGACAAGAGACTTTGAAATTTTAACTTTTCTATTGTTTGATTCAAATCCCCCCAAAATACATTTCCTTGTAAGGCTATTTATCTTTCTGTCAATCAACCCACAACGTTTATGGTGGTGGTTTCGTGTTATCGTATTTCACAACTTCCAATCGTATTTGGATACAACAATTGTATAAAAAAACTACTTTCAAACAGTTAAATCCCCAAACTAAAACAGGATATGAGCCAAAAAATTTTAAGTGAGATGAACCAAAGCCTGGAATACATCTGTGTTTACACACGGTCTGTTAGTCTGCAAATATATGTGGGCAACTGTGCACACCTAATTCCACAAATCTGAGTTCATAAATTCATTTCCTTCACTCCCAGTTGACACTGTCAATGTATTTTTTAGTCTTTTTGCTGAAAGAAGATCAAGTGTGCCAACCATGGGAGTGACTTTCGAGGCTACAAACACTTTCCAAAAGAAAGGGACTGATAAAACTGCCTTCCTTTGCATATGGTAGGAAAACAGAAGATGCCAAAGGTTATTTACTATTGATATGTTCCACATTTAAAAGAACAATCTTAAGCCCACTGCCTGTCCCTTGAGCCATCTGGTCCCTCCATTATTAATTGTTCTACCCGACCTTCACAAGAGAAGAAAAATATTGTTGTATCTTCTTTTATCTTGTCTTATAATAGGAAGCATGTTTCATAGTGTTGAAATAAATTACTTGCATGGTGATCAAACATCTTAGCTTCATTTCAGCATTTAATCACCCATGAAAGCCTTTTATTGCTTTGTATACTCCAAAGTCATGAACATTATTTCCTATCTATTCTATGGAAAGTATCTTTCATTTTATTTTTCAATTACATCTTAAATTCTATCATTCTTCCAGCAAGCACTTTGGTGTAATCCAAATGTATGAAAGACCTTTGTTTCTCTGGTATTTAAAGTAAAATACTCTGGCTAAAGTAATACTAATTTCATTGACACTACTTTATTTCCACTCAATATATACATTAAAAAGCCTCAGAAAACACTAATAAATAAAATCAATATATCAGACAATGGAAGATACAATGGTTGTTCTAAAATCCATCATGTTTTCTAGGCTGCTTGTCAAACCACCATTGCTATTTTAGAACAATAGTCCTGCATCAATTCTGCCTGAAACTCTCACCAAGTTTATGGATGTTTCAGACAATTATTTAGTGTCACAAACTTCAATATAGGTTGTGCAACATACATAGATTTTTGTTTTGGTGAGCTAGCTCGAAGTCAAACTGCTCTTTCAAATGAATAAGGAAAAAACACATCTTAACTAATTAGGGGAAAAAAACCCCACAGGTAAAGATTTTTAATAGCAAAACACACAAACAAAGCAATTGCTATTCTGGAAAGCAAGAGGTATATTAAGAGAGGTATATTGGAGAGGAAACATTTCTTGAAAACCCAGTCTGTGTGTCATAATCAGGGAATTTTGTATCACATCCTACAAGTATTAGTCCAACTGAGGTAAGTGTAACAACTTACACTGACAGAGAAACTATCAAACTAAAGCCTCATCTAACATATGTGATGAGGCCATGAACATTTTGAACCAACTTTTAAGTTGGCCCCATTTTGGGCAGGAAGCTTGTTCTCAGAGGAGCCCCACCTTTTCTATAATTCTGTTCATCCATAAACCACAGGGGGTGTTATCAAGAACACTTAAAAATATATTCATAAAAACTTTTCAAAAGCTCTAATTTTCAAACAAATCAAGCTGTGGGCCAGTGTTCCAGTAGAAGCATTGGTGGCAAAGCAAAAGAAACAGTTTTAAGATGAATTTTAAAAACTTACTGCCCCATCAGCCACCGGCAGCGACGCAGGACTGGCACAGATGAAACAGTAGTTCCCTCTTCAATGTTCCTTATGTTCCATTGAAAGCCTTTTCAGTAAACAATCCCTGTATATTTTTTATATAGAATATTAAAAAACTATATATGTGAAGAAGAAATAGTCACCCCTTTAGATCTTCATCCATTTAAATCAGAATTATGGCTAAAAGTTCACTAATTTCTGATTGTGAAAATATCAACTATTTCACATCTTACATAAACGCACTTCTATTGAAATATAATGTCAGTGAATTTGGATGCCAAATTCCAAAATGAGAAATGTTATTTCTGTTACAGTAGCTTTTTCTACCCCTTGAGAATTTTTCCATTCTCATCAGTTTCATAGATTATGAGTTTTTAGATAGTAGTCAAGCTTCTTATACATAAATATGAGAAAACAGTAGAAAAAGAAAGAATAAATAAACAGCATCTGCTTGGAATGATTATTTAGCTGATAGATTTTGGTCTTAAGCAAACAAGTTAAAATTCATCCTCTAAAATGAGAAATATTTGAGAATCTTAGTTATTTACTTGTCCCACCTAAGGCTGGGGATATTTTTCACTGAACGTTGCTGAGAGCACACAAACAGATTATATTGATTTCAATTAGAAAATCATGTGAATAGATCTGTCACCTTTGATAACCTTTCACTGGAACTTTGACTGTTGCATTATGAGCTGAAACTGCACGTATTATTAGAGACAATACTCAAGTGAAAAACCACATTTATTCTAAAGACAGATAAATTTATTTTTTAATGGTGTTAAGTATTAGCAGCACTACTACCAGTATCAGTTACATTATTAGTATTATCATAAAATAGTTCTCTAAAAGTGAGAGGGTTTGGAATTTGTTTTGTTTTTTTTTTTTTTTTTTACAATATATTAAAAAAAATTCTCAGTAGAAGATAATTGAGAATTCCTTCAGAGACACGAATGCTGTAGAATTCCACACCAAATTTTCTAAAGCTTTCATTCCATGTCAGAACAACACAAAGCCCAGGCTAATCTGCTCTGGACAGCCTAGAAAGACAAACCTATAAAACGCCATTCCTCAGACTCTCCATTGTGACCTTCAACCAAATGCCCAGCACCACAAATCCCCTGGTCCAGCTGGAAATAAAGACACACTCCAGTTAAAATGTCTTTTCCAGGCTGTGTCTAAGCTTTAGGTAAAGGTGCAGCAGCAGCAAACATGCAAAACACAAAGCAGTCAACCTATGCTGGGAGTTGTATCACTGTTCCAGTAATCCAGACATGCCAGAATTCCCCAGATACAGAACTCTTAGGGACCTTCAGCACTAAATTCACAATGAAAAGCATCAACTCCAAAAATCTGAAAACAAGGTGACAGAGGTTTCAGCTAGTAACTCCAAATAGAAACTTTTTTACTAGGATGTTAAATTAAAACTGTTCAAACTGTTTCAAGTCAATTTGTAGAGGGTTGAGTGATTGAAGAGGAAAATATTTCAAGCTAGCTTGTACCAGAGAAAAGCTTGAGATACTCAACCTTTTTTCTGAAACAGACTTTTGCAGAAGCTGTACACAGCTGCGGTTTGGGGAAGCTACCTTGGAAAGGAGAGGTACTTCTTTTTTCTCTTGAACATATGTTCATCAACAGGCAAAATTCACCAGGAGGAGAGGCAAAGGAGAACCAAAAGACCACTCCAACACACACCTGTGGGAGCACAGGCACTGCAGAGCACCCTAAACAGGCTCTCTCTCTGCTTAGCCCCCGTGACTGGAGAGGAACAACACAATCTGGTGGAGAGCATCCCTGCCCCTGGCACAGGGGTTGGAATTAGATGATTTTTAAAGGTCCCTTCCAACCTCAACCACTCAGTGATTCTACAGCCATGCCCAGCACCATAGCTGACCTCTGCATTTCCAGATTATTCTGATTTTAGAGACCTCCTCATGACCTTCTGGCATTTCTTACTGTAGTTTCCTGCACGAACCTCCTGATCTGGCAAACATTCTCCCTCCCCTCAGCCATCAGAAATGCCCTTTGCACTTCAGTCCTTACTGAGGCAATAACCACAAGAACCAGAGTATCTCATTTGCTCCTGTGAATTCTCCTGTGCTGTTCATGTAATTGCAACACACACTGTCCTGTTTATATAATACCTAGATCTGCAAAGTGGGAGGGCTACAGATGAGCATCTCACTTGAAAATTAACTAAACCACTGCTATTTCTAATCTCTCTATCTGTTCTCTGCCCATCCTCACAGATTCTATTTCTGCATGTAACCAAGTCTTCTTTTGTCTCTTGCTTGGCCACAGACTTTCCTCCACAAGGCCTGCCCTGCTTTTTTTTTTTCCCCCCCCAGAATTTGTCAGTCCTGCCTGCACAAAGACTGTTCTGGCTGGGTCAGGCTCAGCACTAAGCTCCCTTTTGTCCAGCTGCCTCCACAACACAAAGGGAGCTCCACAGTCAGGTTTGATTACACCAAATGCCCACTGGTGCAGGTTCCTCCACTAATCTCCAGCCAGACAAAAAGAAGGGGTTTAATCCTTGAAATCCTCTTAATGACCTTCCAAAGACATGGCCAACAGTCCTCCTGCAGTCCCTCAGGCAGAATGCTCCAGGTTTAGCATCTTTCCACATAACTTTCCAAAATGTTGACTGACACCACAAAAATACATAAGGCACACACTGTAATAACTGTAATACAGTAACTGGCAGTACTAAGAGGAGAAATAATAGCTTTTCAAGCAAACATTAAAGTCAGGGCAAGTTAACTCAGTCTGAGTAAACAAATTGTATAAAAGTCCAATTTTTGTGAAATGAGTCCTACTGAGCACAATTCTTCCCATTAGTCACACAAAAATTATGCAACCACACAGCAAACAAACCTCAGCCTTTCCCTTTCTTCTGTCTCAGTAGCTGAGGACTCATGAGGATACAGACATTATTGAGTAAAAGCATTAATCTCTGGAAAAGCATGTTTGTAATGCTCATTTTGTCCCATGAAAGAAATATGAAACCAGAAATTACCAATAATTTCACTGTGGAAGCACAGGAAAGTGTTTGTGAGGCACACCACTCACAGTGCTCTGAAGGATCAGGGCACACAACTGACTGAAGATTTTAAATTAAGGGTATTAATCTTAACTAAACATGTGCAATAATTTTAAAAATACAATTAACTGGTCAAAACATCAGCAATATAGGATGTAGTGGAACACACACGTGAGGTTTTCACTCCTGTCAGCAAAGTACACAACTCTTAAATAAAGCTTCCACTGTTGTCAAAGTACGTTAGAGTTTGTACAAACTATTCCCACAGTTCTTCACACACAATCTTAACAAAAAAAACAGTTTCAAATCTCAAAACTGTTTTAGTTACAGTCTACAACTACAGTGGCTGTGACCTGACCATCTTTCCAATGGTAGAGAAAAAAAATCTCTCCTCAGTTTGGTCAACAGCTTGTGATTGGATCAGATCACTCTTTCCAAGTTAACCAGTATTTTGTGTTGTATTGAAAAGACTTAGCTTCAAATAAGTAAATATTAAATCCCACCAAAAAGAATGAAGTTATCATTTTAACGATTTCTAAAAGTTCAAATATCCCAAACTCACTACATGGCATACTACAGTTGGAGTAAATCAAGGTTTTGAGGGTTTTGTTTTAGTTCTAAGCCCAAACATACCTGCCACTTCACATCTTATATAATACAAGAAGAGATATTACAAATGAAAATGAAAATAATTACAGGGATTACATTTCAATTCCTAGGTAATCCTGTTACATAAGAAATTTAAGTTGTACCATCTCAAGATTTGAGATGGACTAATAATTATTCCTTCAAATAATGATTTTCAATTCTTTAAGTCCTGAAATAAATTTATTCCAAATAATGGTTTTGGGCTTGTTTTGATTTTTTTTTGGGGGGGGGAAGGGGTTTCTACTAAATAAAGTAAAATTGTTTAAGTTAATCTGTTCCATAACATTGCAGGCTCCTGCTCTGGGAATGCCTTATACTAGGTGGTTTCTTATCCTTAAATCTAATTAACCTTACATCTAGCTCCTCCAAGCAGACTGACTGCAGACAGAGTTCATGGTGAGAGTGTTGCCACCAACTCAGGTTTCAATCAGATGAGGAAGAAACCGAGGCAGAGCTTTCATATGATGGAACATGGGAAATGTCATTTGACCAAAAAGTTGATTTCTGATTTGGAAATTAATTTTCAGCTTGCATCTATTATACTTCATTCTAGAATTTTTTCTGGGTTAGGGGAGGGGGGAATTATTTGGTTTTGTAGAGCTGGGGTTTTTTATCAGGCAGTTAAGAGTATGAACAGTTTCTTTGCAGTTTGAGGGACAAATGATGTCAGAAAAGCCACTTAACTTTTCTTTGCATGTTAAAATCAGCTACAGAACTACAAAAGTGACAAAAGGCTCTGCAGCAAATACTTCCAAGTCTTCAGTATTTAACTGTGGACAAGGATATAAAACAGAGAATAATCTTAAATATAGAAAATAGGGAAAACTTCTGATTCAAGTATAAACGTTTTGAGATATCTTTTTTTAGTAGTTGCCAGGCAAGTTTAAACTAATGGTATCTGTGTCTTGGGGAACTTAAAACATTTTAAATCTTGATTGGTATCGGCAACATACTTTTATTTGTGATCAGTTTCAGTATGTTTTGTGAATTTTTTTTTAATATGCTTAAAGTGGATGGAAAAACTCACTATTTTTATTCTTTTCATTCCTCCCTGGAAGATACTCATAACGATGAAAACTTTCATTAAAAATTTTATCCTTAAGGAAACTCTACACATAAATTCATATCTTGAATTCCAGATTAGAAATTTTTCTGACAGTTTGATACTTTGATTGCACCACAAAAAGTTTTGAGATTAAGCAAAGTAGGCTCAGATTCACCTCAAGAAGTTTTCAGAAAGGTCTGAGCCTGTAAAAACTCCCTGAGAATCCTCAAACAGAAAGATGGATGAAGGAACACAAAGGTACCTCCAGTGTAATTATTGCCCATCTGAGGGAGAGCCCATGTGCCAATGAAGAGGAAAAGGTAAAGGTTCAGTCCCAGGTGACTGCACAGTTACAGACATTAAAGCCCAGAGCATTTCAGGGAGGCAGGGAAGCTCAAGGAAAACTATCACTCAGCAGTGTACAGCTGCCTTGCTAAAATTCAGATTAGAGCACATGCCCTCCAAATCACTCCTAAAGCCAGGACACCAGAATGAACATTTAGTTTAAGCCGTGCAAAGTTAAGTGAATAAAAAAAGCTTCAAACTCCTGCCAGGCTGACATTTTTATTTGTAACCACTGAGTAAAAAACATTTTCTGGAGCAGCAACGATGAGATGCTTAATATGAATTATATATCTAATGACAATCTCACCTCAGGATCAGTTGCAGATCTTCCAGCAAGAGCAGTTTCCCAAGTTGTTGTGATTTCTATTGAACATGTCACACGCCTGTGCCTCATGGCATAAAACAACTATTTTTAAAAGTGGCCTCCATGGTTCAGTGACAGCCTCGTGATCAGCAGAGCCACAGGTGTCAGAAATGCAAACACAACTTCTCCCACCCCACGAGGATCTCAAGCAGCAAGGACAGCCTGGATCACAAGATTCATGCGGACAAGGCAGCCAGAAAAACAATTAATGGCACATCAAACCATTGTTTTCATAGCAGATACTCTCCTTACTCCAACATGAGCTCTGCTGTGGGCAGGAAGGGAAGCCTGGCCAGGGCTCAGCAGGAGCAGCAGCACAGCCCGTGCTGGGTCACACCGGGGGACAGCAGGGCAGGGAACGCTGCCTGTCCCACCGCGGAGGGGCTGCACCACAGCTGGGGCTGCACGTCTTACAAGAATTATAGGGCAATAACCACATCTTGGCAGAATAAAACCTTTTTTACAGCTCAAATATGCATTTAGATTGAGTTTCAATGAAATTTGGAGACGGGTTGTGAAGGAAAATAATCGGATTAGCTGAAATTAAAATCTGGCCGTTTCATTCAGAAACATTTGACCTAATAAGAACTTAAACTAATGTAAAGCATGGAAAAGAGGCCCAGTTTGGACTCATGTTCCTCCTCTCCAACAGAGCCATTTGCTTGGGCTCATCACTGCAGGTTGTGAGAGACACAGGCTGGAGACAAACCCAGCTCATAAGCAGCCCTAAGTGCTTTCTCCCTAAACAGACTGCAAGAAATGACAGAAAAACTGCAAAAACCACGAGCCTGAGGCAATACAATGTGTCAATAAAGCTGCCAAATATCATCAGCACAGCTGCACTCCAAACCCTTAGTTTAATCATTCTGCAGTCTTATGTCAAACATGTCTTGCCACCTATTATTCAAAATACAAACACAAAACAAAGAAAACCCTCCAGTGTTTTTTATAGCTTTTCTTAATCTTAGTGAGGCTCATTGTATCAGCCACACGGCAAGAAGCTGAAATAATGTTGTGAGACCTAGAAATGTTATTTCTCAGAAGGAAAATTTGAAAAAAAATTTCACTGTTTACTATTCCTGACAATAAATGTATCCCTGACAGTTCCAATTCTATTACTATACTTCGTCTTGTAACAATAAGAAAATACAATGTTGTTGAATTAAAAAACATGCAAAAGAGTGTGAAAATAGAAAATATAGGAGAAAAATCATTTGCTTTAAAAAAGTCTTCCTTGGGTAGTTCTGCAGATTGTAAACAGAATTTTTTACCACAGTTTGACACAATTACACTTATTCCAGGGGAAAAAAGTCTGCTATGTTTCTAGGAAACAATTCTCTTCACTTCCAGAAAAACTTATGATAGGCACAAAGGTCAAAAAAATGGTCCCAGCCCTGTCCCTTTGTGCTGAAAGACAGTTACTATCCCATTGCTTGAATTTCTTTTCTTGTATAAGACATCCTCCAAAACACATTCTGTTGCATGATCATCATTACTAATTACATTAAAATACCATTTTCAATTAAAGAATAAAGTACACAACATAATGCAGCACCTCTGAGATATTTATTCCATATATTCATTCACTTCCTAATTTATAGTTTAGTCTTCTCTAATACAAATAGAAGTCATTAGTGCAAATTACTGATGTTCTTATTAAAAGTTTAATAAGAGAAGTGCTCTAAGAGTGTGACTCTTAGTCATTCATCTCTGTGCTTATCTTGCAATACTTGGATGGTATTTTAGAACAGAATAGGACACTATAGCCTTTACATTTCTTTTTACATACTAATTCTGTCATTAACTGATATGCATAAAGAACTCTAGGTCCTGCACTGTGAACAACCTGTCTAAAAATAATTTCTTTACTTAACCTTTAATTATTTTGGCTGTTGTATTTTAAAAGAAAATTAAAAGTACCCTTTAATACTTAAGTGGCTATAAAACCCTATTAACAAAGGAAGCAGCATGGCTGTCCAGCTCTCAGAACAAGCAGAAATTTCAGCAGCAGGGACTGTGTCATTTCCTGGGAGCACCCAGAGCACCTGTCTGAAGGGAGTTAATGGGGGAGAGGAGGAGTATGAAACAAGCACAGGGAACAGCATGAGGGAAGGTGGGCAGCTGTGTGGAAACTCAAAGGAAGCTGTTAAAAAAAAGTTCTGCAGGAATTTATAGAGTGAGTAGGAATATGCAATAAAGAGCACCCTGGCCTCATGGTACAGTTAAAGATGCACATTATTTTTCTCATTTGCATTATACTTTGCTACTAAAGCTGCATTCTAAAAGGGTCATAGTTTGAGAATTTTCCATCTGTAAAACGTGGGACTCTCAGAACTAAGATGCAGCCTACAAGAAGAAAAAAAAACACAGCATCAAACAACAGCTTTTGCATAACAGTCCTCAAAAATCAACCTTATAGGTATTTATGCTATTATGTAATTCCATTTCACTGGTAGAAAAGTCCCAGTGGTAGACACTTAAGAGTCCATATGAAATTTATGAAGTTAGTTGAAATTTCCAGGGCCTCTTCCTCTGGAATCTCTCCTTTGTATGATACAGCCTTGACATGCTCTCCCCTACTTCGGGGCCACCTAAATTTAGCAAGAGCCAACCCAGTGTCTCCCCTGCTCAGCCTGACCTGGCGTGGCTGGGCTCTGCACCCCACCAGGCACACACCCCTCCCTTCCTGGAACACCAGCCAGAAATTGCAACCAAATCAGGGGAACCAGGACCCTTCAAAAGTCACCAACAGCTTTCAGTTCTTAGCTGTGTTTATAGGAGGTCATTTTAGGAAAATCCCATCTACTTTCTAAATCCAGGCAGGCAGAAAACAACTGTGAACTTTGGCACTTATGAACTTCTCAATTCTTCCCTTGCTCGTTTGTAACTCCTAGTTCTACATGTGCATTCAGTCTTAGTCTAAAAAAATTAACTGAAATCTAAGTATCTTTTTCTACCCTCACAAAACCTTTATGGATTTCTTTTTATGCTTTCAGTATAAAATAGAAGTTACTTTGGAACAGAAAACAAGCATATCTCATTTCACCTTGCAGAAATGAGTGTAAGAAGCAGAAATTTAGAGTTGAATCCTCCTCTACTGACTAAATATTCCTCCCTAGTTTATTACCCATGACACAACGATCATTCTTTTAAAAATGTTCTCTTAGCAACTAAAATTAAGTCAAAACAAAGGTAGAAATATGTTCCAACAGTTCTAAGACAGTGTCTAAGGAAATCCCCTTCTGTTTGCCTTCTCAACCTTGTTTTGTCACTCATCTATTAATTATGTGCATATTAATCTTAGGTACAAGGTTAAAATTCATATTGGACAGAAAGTGACAGGAATTCAGCTGCTGCTCTAAAAACTCCTGTCATGTCCTGGAGCTGTACTTACAAATATTGCACCAAGTAGTTGAAATATGTGCATGATAACACGAATTGTGAAACACTTATTCGACTTCAATAATGCCTTACTTGCAACATAAATTGCTACTTCAAAACTGCCATGTTAGCCTACTTAACTTTAGGGTGTCAGCATTTATAAAATATGGATGCTGAGCCTGTACATTCAAACACAACAGGAAATTAATATGTATGCTGCAACCACTTGCACTTAGAGACACATATCCTGGAGTAAGAGCTATATTATATTTCCAATTTAAAAGAAAAAATTGATCAGATTTCAAGTATCCTGAAGAAGCCCCTCATAGTTTCCTTTTTTTAGCATGAATCAATAAAATAAGCATTAAAGTCTCTGACTGAGGAAAATAAAATGAACTCATACCATTTAGAGACATGAAATTTAATATTGAAGAGAGTGACAGGAACAAATATGCAGCTGTATGAAGTGAATATCTTAAAAAATAAACTGCATCAAAATGGTTCTGCCTAATCTCAGCCAATGTTTTATTATTAAATAAATTACTTTTTAACAAAGCTCAAGGTTTTTAAGTTCTGTAACTTGGGTATTCCTCTCCTAACACTTGTCAATTCATATTCCAATTTCTATATCAGAATGTGGCCTCCAAGCATATGAAATCTCCTATTTTCAGTAAGTTTTTTGTATCACCTATCAAAAACATTTTTTTCTCTGCTCAGGCAAAAATTAGCCCAGCACAGAGGACCAGAGTAAAACACAGCTCTTAAATAGATGGGTTATGGTGCACCAGCAGCACAGGCACCTTTTCCTTTGTTCAGAGAGATTCAAATACACATTGAAGCCCATTATGATGCTGAAAGTGTCCATAGGAATAAGTAATTTCCTTCTATCAGCAGAAGCAGTCTTTGTGCAGCACAGACCTCACATAGGCAAAAGTCCTATGAAGTTATACAATTAAATTAGAACAGTTTTACTTGATGATTTTGAGGTAAGTTTTGAAGAGTGAATAAAAATACTCATTTTTCATAGAACACAACCCAAAGCTTAATCCAGTGAGAACTCTGAAGAGCTAAGAAATCACAGGCAAATACTTTTCAATCTACAGAGCACCTGACATTTTCTCTGCTTCCATTTGAACAACTTGTACTTGAGGTTTTTATACTTTCAGCAATTTGCACCCACAAATCCTTTTGGCCTACTGTATTATCACGCTTATCAAACTCAGCACTTACACACATACTCATTTCTTTTGCTAGTAATTTGTCTAATTACTAAGAGTTTGTCTTACTAGCCAAATTTCGGCCTGCTGCCTTCCATCAGAACCACAAACATACACACAGAATTATCTGTATAATCTGCATTTCATAATGATTATTCAAAGACACATGAAGAAAGGCAAACTTTTCTTAGAAGTCTACTTGAGTTTTGCTGTATGAGCACCAGAACTTCTTTATCTACAGACTGTATAGTAAGTCCAAAGCACAGAGGAAAGTTCACTTTCTGTGTTCTACCTATGATGATCGTAAATTTTCTGGCAGATAATCAGGCACAGGTCAGTGCTGGAACATGTCCCAATAACCCAAACGCAGCACAAACGGGCATGTAGAAATTTAAACCTGTGCTGCACAGAGTTTTCAGTCTAGTTTCTGTATGAACCAGATAGAATAACTAAAATAAAATTCTAAAGCCCATTTTACTTTACAAATTCAATGCCACAGAAGTGTGGATCAGTTGTTGGGAATTGTCTTCTCCTGCTCTGTGGGGCCAACCACCCAAATCAGTCACATCCAAGGCATTTATCTGATCAGATGATTAAGCTAGATTTAAATATTCTCCAATCAAAAAAGGCAGGAAGATAACCTCCATTACAGTTTCTATCTTCTCTGCTGTTGCCTCAGAATAAAACATGCCTGCTGGGGAGGGGAATTCTCAGCTCTAAAAGACAGCTGTCACGTTTTGTCATGGAAGTGCAATTCCCTTTAATGGACCTGATTGCGCAATTTGGTGCGCCTACCTCGCATTGTGTGGGCTCAGGTCTGAGCACAGCTGCAGGATCAGTGCCAAAATAAAACAGAAACATGCAGAGGGGGAAAGAACTGCCAGGAAAAGCACTCACACATTGTGCTGTAAGAGCCAGGCTTAGCTAATTTCAGTCCCAGCTTCAGAAGGTGACTCCTCAGGTGTGCTCAAAGACAGCTCAGCTTGATTAAACTGAGCACCGAGGAGCATCCCCTTCCCAGGGCAGCTCTGACAGCCAGCACTCTGCTTGGGCTCTTGTCAAGAATACACAAAGTGACTCAGAGAGCTTGTGCAGCACTGAGCTACAGCATTTGACTCATTCAGGATCTCCAAAATCATTTTAAGAAAGGCACATTTAAAATAAAATTGGGTTCTATTGTAAGTGTACTATAATGCATGTCCAGCATTTAATACAGGACACTTTTCTTTCCTTAAAAAAATAAATTTCAGAGAACAGAAACAAAGGACTAGTGTTTCAAGCCCCAAGAGTGCAATATGCCAACAGTAATGAGAAATCAGTTATTATACCTGAGATAATTTAATAAATTAAACTTTTTTCCAGTTAGAATATGAATTGCCACCTACTGATACTTAAATTTTCTATGGCAAAATCTAGGAATGCAACTCTACTGCTGTGTTTTTTCCCCACACATCCCTCTCCCTCAATGAATTCCACATCTTACTGAAACCTGCCCCCTGCCCTGGGCTAACAGGCTGGATCAATACTCTCTCAACACAGGCACAAACACAAAAGAAAGGAGGAGTCACAAGGGGCAAAGTCAAGAGGTAGGGCTAAAATTCCTGTTCAGCTTCCTCTGCAGGCTGACTCCCTAAACCAGCCTTGGGGAAACAGTGCTACTGCAGCAATCCCTTTCTCACTGTAATTGTGAATATTTCAGAAAAACAAATACTGGCCACTCTTGAAAGTGGCAATTACAATATCCATCTGAACCAGAAAAAAAAAAGCCTATTCAATTTCATTAGGGGACCATCTTCTCCTCTTCCTTGAAAACTCAAGGGCCTGACAATGAATTAAGATTCATAGAAAAATCCTTTCACTACCTAAATGGAATTATGATTTCGCCATTAACGTAGAGTCAAGATGTTCACTCTGTGGATGAAGATAACTTTTTAACAGGGATTGCATGGGTAAGTAATATTATCAACTGCAATTCCATAGCAATTTCCTAATGGTCCACAAGGAGCAAAAGACAATGAATTTAATAGAACCCAAAAAGACTGATCACTGCCAGGACAGGAATAAATATGCTGAGGCCAGAGCACAGCAGACCCAATGATAAAAGACTGGTGAAAATGTACTTTGCTGCACTTTCCTCACTCTGCAACAAATACTGAATTTATTTCCTTTCTTGTCCATTTCTCTACAACAAGCTGGTTGCAGCAAACAAAATTAACAATTGCCTCTTATAAATCTTGTAAATGCAGATTTAGAGATAGCAGAACACATGACAGGCATTTGTTATCTTGGATGGAGTTTCTGGAAAGCACTCTATTTCCTGGTAGCAGAGAAAACCTCAAGGAAATTCAGGGCTGGAATTCAGAGCTGAAAAAACACACTACAATCCACAATGGCCAGGCAATCTGAGACCAGTTTGGGATTTTGTACAGTTTTGCTTAAATCTATCTGAATGATTCAGACCTTTTGTGCTTTAGTGTTCAACTATAGTAACTGTGGAGAAATATTTTAAGCTGTTACTCTTAATCTTATAGCCAGCAGGCTAAAGAGATGCTGGAGTGATCTGCCACTGGTTGATGCTTTTAACAAAGTACTGGGGGGGAAAAAAAAAGTCCTTACAGTCTTAGAAAGCCATGAAAATATTAATAAGAGGCAAGGCAGATTACTCAATTCATCCCATCAGTCCCAAGGAAGTTAGAGGAAAAAGCTAACAGGGGATTCAATCGATAAAGAATTACAGGAGAAAACATTTTAAAAAGTCAATCAAAATGATTTTATGGAAAATGGGACTTGTAAAAAGTTATTTTATTATTTTAAAGTGAGGTTGATCATATTAATCTCACATGTAATATAGTTTTTAAAACTATTTCAATCCATACTACATGCAAGTAATTTACAGATTAGCTTTACCAAATATTAGCAAAGCATATATTAGATGTACCAGGAGCCAGCTAACTTGGTAGTGATTCCCCACTGGAAACTACCCTGTGAAATTCATCAGCTGTTTTAGAAAAGCATTGGAGGGATTAGTGTGCAACTGGACAGGGAACACGTTCATCTGAATGTAAGAACTCAGGCTGCTAAAAAAACCTGCAAGCAAATAATGCAGAGGATGTGCAGCTAGAGAAATGAACTGAAACACCTATTTTGCCTTACATGCATATATTAAATTACAATTTATTTTTTTAACCTGTAAAAAATTGATAAGTAACAAACTTTTTGCTAAGTGTAGTATCAGAAACAGGAGATGGAGGAAATGCCAAGCTTATACTGGATGAGTAATTAAACATTGGGACTTCCTAGAGTGCTGCAGAGGGGCAAATTTGATTCTTGAATGCCTAAACAAGAAAATAAAGAATAAAATAAGAACTACAGCATTAATTCTACTTAGGCACTGGAAAGCCTGACATTTGGGCTGTACATAGCTCTAGTGTTTCTGTTTTAAAGTGGTTGTTGAAAAGTGAATTCCCAAAGTGATTTAAAAGTACCTTGCAGCAAAACTGCTGGAGCTCAGTACTTTTAATTAAAAAAAAAAGGCTAAACACAGTCCAAGAAGTTACCACACTGTTAAAGAGTCATTTCACAGAGTATGAATTACAGTGCATTAGCTCTGCACACAAACAGTTTTAAATTCTACTCTGGCCTTTATCCAAGGTAGCTTCTTCCCCTACAGAACCAGCAGAAGGTCCCTGTCTCACACACAGCTCTCAAGGAGCTGCTGCTGCTGCATGATGAAATTTCACACACAACTTTGCCAGTGCAGGCAAGGGCAGAGAAGTGACTGAAATACAGTACATTAAACCTTCCCAAAGGACAATAAACACGTTGTTCCAAGTGCTTTTTAAACGTGTAACCAGCCAGACAGCTCTTAAGAACCCATACTGTTAATTTTTTAATTTAAAAAGCAAAGGTTGGAAGATGACTGAATTTAGCAATTCTTTTCTCCAAAGACTGAGATCTTTGAATGATGATCAGATATATTTTCAGGAGATATATTTTGATTAAACACAGTTTATCATTAACAGAAAAAATGCAAGACTGACATCATGGAATAAAGCAGATGAATTATATTTTTCTGAAAAGCTTTAATTGTAAGTACACTGTACAGCCAAGTTACTGATTGCATTTCAAAAGTTTAGGAGACTAAAAGTACAAAGGATAGTCAGATCAGTACCACAGCCTCTGAAAGACACTGCAAAAGTGAATTTGGAGATCTCAGGTCAGTTCATCAGTTCACAGTCAAAAGCTGGTTCAAACTGAGCATTATGCTAATGTAATTTATTTATTTCATGGTAAAACATTACAATTTATATTAGCATATTCTTCAAATACCTCAGAGAAGTATTACAGCAAATAAGAGTATTTAAGGGCAATGACAAGCACATGAAATTAAGACTAAAAAAAACTATATAAAGAATTAAAATCAAGTACATTTCTACATTATGCATCATACAAATTAGTCACTAATTATGAAAATGTTCTTCAGCTTCACAAGTGGTATTGCCTGTACTATTTTATCCTTTGCTATGCATCTTTCTGAAGCACTTTTTTATATCTTCTTTCTATTAGGCTGTCAGCAGTAATCAATGTTAATACACTCGATTACACACAGCAATTTAAGAAATAATCAGTTTTAAACACTGCAGTGTTGCCATACTCCTGGTGGCCTGTATTATTAGGTCTTCATTCTGTAGTGTATATTCAATGCAGAGTTAAAAATTGTGTGAAACATTCACTTTCAAGTCATAAACTTATTTTTCTAAGTCAAGTATTCCCAGAAAAGCTGATCTGCTTGAGTGTTCTAGGTAAGAACATAAGACTGAAAATTTCTCATGCTGCTAGCAGCAGTAAAGTTAATGATGTTTTCTCAAGAAGGATTCCTTTTCTCTAAAGACTCAGTTCAGTTACATAATAGATAAATTCTCATTATACATTGCTCACAAGACAGATACATTGCATTTATTTAATTCAGATATGCTTCTTTAACAGCTTTCAACTAAATTTTGGAGTATTGTTAAAAGTTTCAAGTGCAGAGCCCTTGCAAATTAGAATTTTTGTCCTATAACAGTGATATAGTTATTATTTCATCATCTTTATTACAGAATAAAAGAGAAAGCAATTTTCTGAAGGCACCTAAGCTCATAAACAAGTTATGTGCTTTTGAAAATGTGAGTCTATATTGTTGAGCAATTTGAAAGTTTTTCTATCATTTTACTCACCTGCCCCAGCTTAGTAAAGATGATAAAAAATTCCAAACATTTGGCTCCTCAGAGCATTGTAAATCACTGCATCTAAGTCTAAAACTGACAGCAGGACCACACAAGATCCCACTTATATAAAAGTACAGCTACACTTAATGCTTTTCTCTACCAGAAATTCCAAACACACTGAAAGCAACTCAAAGGGGAGATTCTCACAGGTGTTCCCTATTTATTTCAGCTTTTCAGTTGGAGAGTTGTGGAATGGTTGAATAGTCTCAGCTGCAACTGGAGAAAACAGGAGCCATACATCAAACAAGTATTGTGTACTGGTGAGTAGGCACAAAAATCAAGTCTCAGATGTTTCAAACTGGGCACATACAATATGCCTGACATTTGTCTGTGCTTGAGAGCAGAAATAGTCTCTCCTCAACAAACATGCATTAAGGTGGCAATTTATTTCACATTGTAAGACACTCCAATCTCACCACAATGAGTGCTATAGAAAAGCCCATGAGGAAGTTAATTATTCTGCCTTCAGCACAGCATTTAAATAGTGTATAGTAAACAGCCTATACTGCAGCCTGGGACCACACACTGAACACCATAAAACAAAACACTGGATCACTGCTCATTAAATCCTTATCTCTTATGTGAAAGCAATAGGAGATTACATATTTAAAGAGTGTAGAGCAGAGCATGTTCACAAGGCAGGCTGCTCAGGCAGCCCACAGCACCGCAGCCCTCCAGATGCAATCCTCACACTTTTCAGAGATGCAGTCTGTACCCAGTGCTTGTCCTACCTCCATTTTGCACATCTTTTCCTTTTATCAATTATGGGCTTTTAATCAGAATCCTAAAGTGAGTCACCATTAACAAGACAGAATATTGCCTTATCTCTGCAAGAGTTCTCACCATCCCCAAGCCCTCAGAGTCTCAAAAAAAGTCACTAAACCTTCACTCTAAAAACTATAAAAGCAGAACACTCCACACTTCTAATCCTCTGCCTTCCCCACCCTTTATTTGTATCATCTCATTGTAAATCCCTACTCTCCCAGTCTTCTTATGACTTTCAAATAATCATCTCTCAAAATCAACTGTTTAACCTTTTCTTCCCTGGTGGGAAAAAGCAGTATCCCATCATACAGTTAAATTAAAACTGCAGGCAGCCTAACTTATACATGTGAGACACTGAAACTTTTACATTCTTTTTTTAGTAAGTATAGTGGGTTTAAAGTATAGAAAAGATGGTAGTGTTTTGAAATGTGATGCATTTCACAGCATCTCAGCACAACAGGAAGTTTCCTCCTTTGCACTCCCACTACGTTTCAAAGAAATAACTTTGCTTTACATTTTTTCTCCAGTGTTTTACAATGTGAAACTTTGACTACCATAAGCCATCTTCTGCTGGTTTTCAGAGTATGCCCACACAGTAGAAAAGGGTAGCAAATATAGTGTTATAGATGTCTGTGTTTATTTTCTGACATGTCCATATTTAATTAAATTACTTTTGAAGTAATAAATGGTCTTACTACTAGCCAGGTAAACATGGCCTTGTGTTTGAATGACAAGCTGGGCTCTTCCTGCTTGCATTTGAAATAGAAAAAACAGTTTTTAGATGAACTTTCTAATCACTTGTCTCCAAGATGCACTGCCAAAAACACAGCCAGGCTCATTTTCACATATTTATGGAGACTGCACTGCTTTGCCTAACTAGGTCTGAGATTAAACCGGGCTCAGATGCTAATATGATCACAGGAACAGCCTCTGAAAAAGAGGACAGTTTCTCCTTTTCCTCTCTATCTCTAGTGAATCACCCACCAGCTTCTGACAGAAATGCAATCTTGCTCCCAGTGCCTGAACTAAGTACAGAGGGAAGATCCTGCACTGCACTGTGGAACAACCAGGGGTGATTGGTGACTCCTAACAGCAAACCCTGCAGGACTCTGCATGGCCCACTGTGACATTGTTGTGTATAACACACTGACACAAACACACTGCCCAATTCATGCATTTCTAAACTAAAACATGGGCCTGTTACTGATTATAAGTTTAGCATTAGCTTATCCAGCCTCAAAAAAAAAAAAGGAACTGGCAAAAACATTTTTGGCAATTCAGCAATGGCACCTACAGACCCAGTTGAGGCTTCCTTGTTCCCAGCCTCCAGACTGAGATGCCAAGTAATTGATTTAATTAATCACTGTCCTTCCATAATTTGAAGGAGGCAATATGACCAATGGTTCAAGTACAAGACCTGGATTCAGTCAGGTCTAATACAACTACACAGTGGAATTTTTCTGCAAGGTCTTCATCAGCTCATGTATTTTCATGACTTAAAATAATTAAAGGCTTGACCACTATCCAATTTCTTCAATTTTTCTGTTTTACTTTCTCTCATTGTTTTTATCCTGCCACACAAGAATTATTGAGGATTTCAAGTTAGCTTTGCAAAGACTTGCTGACTTTCTAATTCCCACTTATTTCAACGAGTCAAGAACCAAAATCCTGAAATAACGTGCCAAAATATTTTCAATGTGTAAATATTGATAAAAATGTTTAAAAAATTGAACTTTAAGCAAGAGGAATTAAAAACCATTAATATCTTCTAGACTTCTATTATTCATGCACATATTTCTTCAATTTGTAAAACAAGCAAGTTAGATGCCTGCAATCAATACAAGCAAAGCAAATATCCTGTCTTCAGTTTCTCTATGGTGAAATTGGCATCAGGACCACCATAGAGCTGCTAAGAAAAAACAAACAGGGATCCCTCTTCTTAATAGAGCTATTTACATCCAATTTGAGATCCACAGTTACAGAAAAACTACCATAGGCACAGCAGGAAAAAGGGAAGAGGAAATCAGACTCCCCTAGCATCCACTAGCTTCTGTGTTTTACTCCTTGTCTCCAGCTTTTATTTAAGGAAATATGAAAACACTGGAATTTATTATAAACTTTGAAATTTATGGACAGTGGACAAAATAGCTTATATTTTACTGTTGTGCAACAAGCATGAAGATACAGAAAATTCACATTCAGACTGAGTACATTTAAATCTCTTTGAATCACAGAAAAGGCAATTAATCTTAGTAACCTCACAGAGAACTGACAGAGTGTTTTAACATAGTCAAAATGCTGAAGGCCCTTGAATGCTTTCTAATAAAAAATGTTATGAATTTTTGAATTTTATGTTTACTGTCTCATCTCTGTGGGGAACTTCATGAAAAATGCAGTATGGGAACACAGTATGGACATTTCATATAAATAATTGCTATAAATGTTTATTATTGGAAATGCAACCATACATGACTCTTAATGGAATCTATATTAAAGACTAATCAAATAATTGATCACAATTACTGATCATATCAAATTTTTTTTCATGTTAATCATGTTTCTAGGAAGAGATAACATGCTAGGTAGAGCATGTGCTCAAGGAAAGCCATGCTTTGAAGAGCAGGGGAAGAATCTATTTAGTATTTACTAGCATTTATTTCATAACATTCATGCAAACTCTGTGAGTGAACTGAAACAAAATCACCACCACTGCTTAAAGTATAAAATTATGCAAAGCATTCTTACAATGCACTGTCATTTTCAAGGCATTAACACCATCCCATATTATCACAAATTGCAATAAAGAAAGAAGAGGTCATCAGTTAATGTTCTTAAGAACAGTCCTCTTTCTTATTCCGGGTGGGCATTTACAAAAGAATAATAGTCCATTTTCTTTGATTAAGGGATTTGTTAGTTGGGAAATGCTTAAATACCGCTCTGATGTAAAAAAGCACTTTTATATTCACAAAATCACAGAAAAGTTGAGCTTGGAAGAGATCTCTGCAGTGTGCCTTGTCCAACCTTCTTGCTTGAGCAATGTGAACTAAAGCAGGCTATTAAGGACCATGCCCTGATAAGTTTTTAATATCTTCAGAGACAGACACTCCATACCCTCTTCAGGGGAAGTCATTTCAGGGTTCCATGAGACTTACAGTAAAAATATTTTTTAAAAAAATTACACCCTCACAGTCCCACACTGACTCCTGAGTCCCCCAGTCCTGCCATGGCTCTCAGGGTCCCCTCACCTGGGTGGTGTCACCTGGGGCCCTTTGTTAACCAAAGGTGAGCAGCTCACAGCCTCCTGTCTCCAAGCTCCCACCCAGAGCTCAGTCTGAATCCCAAGCTGCAAACTGAGCCACACCAGGTGTGCTTCTCAACACCAGCCCTGTCTTTGCAGCTCCCAAAAGATATTCATGCACACTGACTAGATCCACTTCCCTGACAATCTACTTTGTGTAATTTTGCCCTCATTTCATCCTTCTCCATCAAGGTTAAGCCTTCCATGCTCCAGACATTACACTGGCCCCAGGGAACTGAGGGTCTTGGAAAGCAGGCAGACCAACAAACAGAAGTTGGTCAAAATTCCTTGCCTGTGTATTGTGTCACCACATTGCCTCTCTCACTTGGCAGTGAACCCACAATTTCCCTTGTCTTCCTTTTACAGATAAAGTACTTAGAGAAAAGTTTCTTGTTTCCCTCCAAGTCGCTGGACAAATCCAAAGCCAGATGGGCTTTGGTCTTCTTAACCCTATTCCTGAATGTTGAATGAAAAAAGTCTCCCCACTTTTTTCAGGTCACCTACCTTCCATCTCTTGTACATTTCCTTTTCACATTTGAGCTTTTTCAGGACCAACCTGTCCATCCATGCAGGACTCCTGTTGTCTTGATCTGATTTCCTTCTCACCAGGATAGTTGATTCCTTTAAAACCATCCCTCTCTCCAGGGCCCCTCTTTCCTCCAGGGCTGTGCCCATGGGATTCTTCCAGACAGGTCCCTAAGTGGACAAAAGTCTGCACTTCTCAAGTCTAAGAGGTCATTTTAGATTTCTGCTTCCTCTCAGGAGGTTGCATCCTATTGTCCTCTCTTCCAGACTTCATTTTGCCAATAATGAGTAAGGATGTGTTAATTGTATTCAGAAATAAGATATAGATTTTTTTCCTCAGCCCTTGATGAACTAGACTGCTCTGGAAATTTGACCCCAGCTTACCTCTAATAATAATGGATTTATCACTTGGAAGATCTATGAAGGGAATATCAGTCTCTTCTGCAGCACTACCTTAAATTCACTTCTCTACACCCCTTACAGTGTCTTCAAGGCACACAATACTGCAATAATTAGATATTTTAACTACAGATTTTTACATCTAAACTTTTAAACTCTACTTATGACAGTTTCTATTCTTTTCCTGGGGTTCACTGAAACTTATTAGGGCAATAAATCCATTAAGGAAATGCTGTGGTTGAGAATTTTAATGCAGTGAAGTCAAGAAATGAGCTTGAAATTATAGTTCTGCACAGGTTATTCATATGCACTGGTTTCTATCTCATATGCATATTGACTCAAATATTCATCACTCTATCCAGCAAGACAAAATTCATCACACATACACTATAATCCCTAATAAATGCTGAAATACTGAGGTTCACTCTTTGTTTCCAGAACTATGCCAAATGCCAGGAAAAAGGAGTTGATATATTTGGATATAGGACATGAACCAAGGTATCTGGCATCAAATAATTTACTATTCCAAAAATAAGCAGGGAAGAAACTAAATACAAGCTGAACCATGACAAAAACTGAGACTCATGCTTAAAACTCCTATTTAATATTAAGTATTTCTCTCACATTTTTCTTTCATCTCACTGACCCTGGCTACAACTTAACTGGTAAGGTTTTTTATCTGCATAAACTGGAAATGAACATCTTACTGCAATACTGTTGTAGACATGGTGGTGTCTACAATGAAGGCTAGGTTTGTAGACTACTCCTCACACACAAAAATAGTCACCTTTATTTATACATTTTCTTATAGATGTGCATTGAATAATTGTCATTTGCATTGTAATAATTACAGTAATTTTTTTGCTTCTCTTTCCTTAGATACTTCTCATGGTTGAAAATCTCCTCTCCAAGCACTCATGGTAGTAAATATTATTTAATGGGAAGATGAGATATTCAATAAAAGCAGTCTGTAAAGAAACACTCTGGCCATGAAGTGTAAATGTATCTGCAATCTTGGAGATAAAAACAGTTGTATACCCAAAAAAGTGTGACTGAATAGAGGCTTCCCTATAAAGAATCATTAAATTACTTTCCTTAAGAATTGCTTTTAATAAAACAAATTTCTTTAAGCATTTTATAATAAAACATTGATTAATCGACCATAAAAAAATTGAAAGAGGCACAGACTCTAGAGAAACTGTAGTGAGAATGTTATTTGGGTTTAAGAGGAACAGTAATCAGACTGTCTTATTTATATCTCTTATATTTTGTATTTCAAGAAGCTGACCTGCATGAATATATTCAATTCAATCACACCAGAAGACAGTTGATAGCATGGATTGGTGTATAAAGGGCCTTGGGAAACTGAGGAAGAGCAGAATTCAAACAGGAAGTGTCAAAGTATGAGGAAGCTGTTTTGGGCAGGAAAGAAAACTTGCATGGCCTTCCATAACCATAATTTCCTTTTTGTCTGTGTTCATCAGGCCCATTGGGAGGTGCTGTGGAAGATGGCTACACAAGCACCCTGACTGACTGGGCTGGGACATTGGGATGAGTGGAAGGAACTGATGTACAGCCCAGGAAACACCTGGGTTTGGAACTAAATCTGTGCAGAATAGACTGCTCTGTTTCCAAAAGGAGCAATATGAACCCCGTGCTTGCCACACAAACATGCACACTGGAATTATCTGCCACAAGTAAATCAAAATACAGTCAATAGCTAAAACTTCCAGAAGATGCATGGAAGGCAAATGTGATTTATGTAATGGAATACTTCTTGTGTGGACTGAAAAACAAATCAAAAGCAACACAGGTACAGAGCTCCAGTCGTCTCTTTTTCTTATCATGGACACTGTTCCTGTGTAGTCCCTGTTGTTGATTTCCCAACATTTTATCAGTGCTTTTTAAAGGCCATAAATCTGGAATTCTCCCTCCTGAAAGCTTGCAAATCCTTACTCCAAATAGTTTTAGAGACACAATGTCACTTTGGTTTTGTATTTCTCTGTTCAGTAGATTATAAACAATACATATCTCATATATGGCATGATTCACTATTAAATCCTGAAACTGCTTTAAAAAGCAAATCAATAACATTTTTCCCATTATATAGATGTGGAAAATGAAGCAAGCTGATAAGCAAATTTGCTCTGGCCAGTGAATATGATCTCCTAAGTTTCAGTTCAGTGCTCTGTCAAATAGAATCACTGCTTTTAGCAATTAATACAAAGTAGTTTATCATTTTCTTATTATGCAGGG
This sequence comes from Irena cyanogastra, assembly GCA_013397155.1. Taxonomy (NCBI): domain Eukaryota; kingdom Metazoa; phylum Chordata; class Aves; order Passeriformes; family Irenidae; genus Irena; species Irena cyanogastra. Next base: position 710,675 of record VWZV01006848.1, on the reverse strand, counting down.
TTCATTTAGCTACTCTCTGATAAATGTGGTTTATATATTTACAGCATTATTTATGTAGGCTGCATTTACACAAGGGTTGCCTGCCTCAGTGATGGATCAACATACAGAGAACTTGCAAATGAACACCTAAATAAATACATTTCTAGCAAAGAGACATTTCTGATTAACTCCTACACTATCTTAACTATGTGATGAAGACAATAAAAGCAAACAACATGTACAGCCATACACTTTATGCAGGCAATGAGAAAACCACGTTGGTAACCAAATTTTATGCTAAACAACCAAGTGTTTGATCTAAGTGTGGAGTTAATACTGCCACACCACTGGAATACAGCTCTCTATAACATGTCTTCCAGAGGCCTCACTAACCATGGTTCAAAACCATTCCATTCCAAACCACTTTGTGTCTTTACACAAACAAAAGCTTCCCAGAGCAAGAGCCGCAATTTCGGAAAGACTGCAGAAAGCTAAGTCTGAACAGGGACAGACAATCAAGCACATTTATATTTTCAGAAATCCCAGATGAACGAGACTTGTGGTAAAGGGTGAGTGCCATCTCAGTCACAGCATGCCACTGCTGCCAAAGAGCTCTGCTTCCAACACCCAGCTCTGGAATACAGCAACGAACTTAAAGTGGGGTTAAATTTATCCTCTAGTCAGCAACCAGATCTAAATTGCTTTAGTATTACCCACCTACTCAAAGGCAGAAAAAACAACTTTTTCCTGTGAATACTAACTCTCATGAGAAAACTGTTAATAGTAAAGCAGCACCTATTATTTGCCATCTTGTAAATCTAACAAAAAACAAGCTTCATGTTGGCTTCACTAGTGGTACAATTTTTCACATGGTGAGATACAGAACCTGCAGTGAAATGAGTCAGGTTCTAGATACCTCAACCTTCCCTGAATCTAACAGAGTTGCAGCATAGAAAGCCCAGTCTAATATTTAAGAGTCACCCAACCAGTGTATTAGGCCCAAAGCAGCCTTGAGCCAACAATAGGACCTGCCAGGATTGTTTACACACTAGGACACTACACTTCAGACCACTTGTCGAGAAAAGTACGAATTGTTAATGCTTACCACACCCAGCATCTGTTTAAAATGAAATCCATGTCCCTTTTCAGGGATCCAAAGGTGCCCTGATGCAGAAGGATCCAGGTCTGGAAGCCCTGTTATGCTGACCCTGGGGCTTCCCAGAAGTTTCCTTCCTCTGCCCCTCTCTTTTCCTTGGGAGTGTCCAACAAGGAAGACACACCAAGAGGAGCAGTGCTGGGACTGACACTGAGCACTGCAGTGCACAAAGCAGAAATCTAACCTAACATACGCATGGCTTGGATGGAAATGAATATGCAGTGACAGTCACTGAGGAGCTCTGTGGTTTTCTCAGGGTGCACAGAAAGATTTCAGTCTATCCCCCAAGAAACCACCGTTAAATAGTGCATGCCATTGGGCAAAAGAAGCAATCACACCTTGTCCCTCAGATAACAGTTCAGTTATACACGTTTGTATCACGCCACATAATCCAGCTAACAACTCTTTGAAAGATCCAAGTGTGGTGAATAAATAAAATATCTGATTCAGCAATCAGCCACTTATTACCTCAGTCTGAACAATATCCTTCCCCAGTGCCCATGAGGCCATTATTTAGACAACCAACACAAAACAAGGCGACAGACCACTTTAGCCACTTCCAGGAGCCTGCTAAGTCAGTGCTCACATGTAAACCAGAAGATGCCATGAATATTCAAGGGAGCCTTTTTGGTTCAAGAGCTCTCACTCTTACACTTTTCAGATGCACCAAATTTAATTTCTGCACTGCAAAGAAACCAGCATCAAGAACCCTGTTCAGAGTTTTCAGATCCTTGCCTTCACTAATGGCACAAACAAGGTGCTGTCACTGACCTTTTGTCAAAATCTTCCAACTCAAGTCTTCGGTGCGTCTATTGTGCTTTAATAGAGGTGCTCATTTCTGCCATTCTACACTGAAATCCTGTGCCCAATAAATGCTGAGCACACACCAGCTCCCCAGCTTTCTCTCAGGTTTTGGCTTCCAGACTGGATTTAGCCCAGTCCAGCAGAACACAAGCTGGGTTTATGCATTTACCTCCAGCCTTCACTAACCAGCCAAAGAGTGTCTACCCTTCCTGTAGGTTAGACAATACCATACAGGATCCTTCAGTAGTTCATATTTTCTTTGATTTAAATGAGGCAATTTTAGAACACTCTCTTTAGTTTGGCAAGAACACATATGATAGGCAGGTGAATCTCATTTTATTTGGTTATTGCCACTTTGTGTCATGAAAAATTTACAACATGATAGACTGCTGATCAATATATATTTGATAATAAATAAGAATCATAAAAATATTTATTACTGCTTTGCTCATTATTTTATTATTTTAATTATTAATCTTTATTAAAAGAAATTCCTTCCAGTGCTGTCAGTTGGAGTTTTAATAGACATGAATAGATATTTAAAAGACATGAATAGACATTTTAATATTTTTCAATAGTATTCATGAAAATTATTTTAATACTAGCAATTATTTTCTCTAATACACTTATATTCATGTCCTTCAAGTTTTGCGAACCACTGAACTGCCAGAAAAAAAAACCTTAGTGATTTTTCCTTTAGCAGTATTATTTCAATTAGATTAATATTTCCCAAGTTTATAATTAATTTGACAGAAATGTCATTATAGTAAAAAGTCAATACTCCTTCTGTTCCTTGCTGGCAAACTTTCCCTACAGTGTAGAATCTTATAACAGTGCCAGAAATTATCAATTTGCCTAAATATGGATATACACATGTCAAATATTTGTTTCTTTTTACTAATTTCTATAGCACCTATTACTGTGCTAGATAGATGAATCTGTTATTTATTATTAGAAGTGCCATAGAACAATTAAAATTAATATTTTATACAAATATCCAGTATCTCTGCTGATGTTGCCATGGTCCTTTGGTATCTAAATATTCCTCATGCTAGAGCACCCTACCTAAGAATAACAGGAAATATCATTGATATTTTCAAAATTAGAGGCCAAATCATGGTGATTTTTCTCAGCCCAGCAGTACTGAAAACATCACACATTTATTGTATGAAGTGTTTACAAGTGCTGTGATGGCCAATAGCAAATTTCACACAGTTAATTGAATATTAATTCTTGCAGGTTTAAAACAGTCTTCATCTCTCTAGACTGTGAATAAGAGTAAGAGGAAACTTTATAATTCTAATGCCTGAACTAATATACCTGTAAAAACCTCTCCAAATAACAAGGAAATACTTGATGCTGATAAGTTCTTAGCCATTCCAGATAATTTTGATGGTTTTTCATCACAATGAAATCACATTTCTTAAGACAGATGTTTTGAAATTGGAGAAGAAAGGAAAACAACTCACTTTCCCTATTCCAATAATTAGTGCTGCATTGTTTTTACAACAGTACCATCTACTAATGTTTGTTTCTGTTATTTAAATGTTAATTAGTGTAGCTCTTATTTAGTCTCACCTACTTTTATTTTCTAATTCAAGCATCTGCTGGTGCCCACAAGAGATTGCTATGGACAGACATTTTTTCTGACCTCATACTATGACCTTTATGTTTTTATGCACCACTAGTCTTGGAAAACTACTGTAAAGTGTATTGATCTCATGATCAAATCTTCATCCTCAAGTGTATTTGGGTATTTTAACTTGCTGAAATTGCACTGTGGTAGTATTTTATTTCCCTCCATTAGTTTTTAAGTTTCTCATACTGTGTCAAAATACTCTCCCTTAATTTTAAATATTTACAGGGCATCACACCATGTACCTTTCCCAATCTTAGGTATTATTTAATCAATTCTTACCCAGGGGAGCAGTTAACCAAGCAATTCACTAAATTTGATGTCAGCACACCTATTTATACCTTTCAGCAGGCATTTTCTCTTGCTGCACCACAGCCTTACATAATTATTTGCCATCTCTTCATTATTTTTGCAGTTTTTCCTCTTGGCTTCAACAAAGGAGTGCTTTTCTGAATTGAATGTGAAGTACAAAAAATTTTGCATACACATTTTAAGATGCTCCAACATGAAACTCTCACTTTATAACACTTTTGCAAACTCTCAATGAAAAGCTAATTTTCAGTACTCAAAAATTTCATATCTGATTTTAAGAACAGGTTTTGTCCCATATGAAACTTGCTTTTGCTGTTGTTGATCTACATTTTTGCAGAAATTAAACAATACTGAGGTAATTACAGGAAGTCCACAAGATCAAGCATCCAGGAACCATGAGAAAGAGCTGACAGGAACCACAAGGGGTAATTGCAGGACCATAAGAAAAAATTATGATAAACACTGACAAAGACCAAAACTACCCAGAATTTACCAGTTACATTCCTTACTTTGAGAACAGTTTTATCTAAATGTCAAATGAAAGAGGCTTCACAACCCAGACAGTCTGTTCCATTCACTAACACTGTAGTTGAAAAAGCTCTTTACAATCTAATTTAAATCTCTTGCTGTGGGTAAAATTCTATGACATGAAGATATGAAGAACCACTGTTTACTGCATCTTTAGATCTCCCTCCTCCTGAATTTCATCAAGTTACCTGTACCTTTCTTGAAGAAAATCCTGAAGAGATGTTACCCATTTGGCCATCACCAGCCTGAGGGAAATTGTAATAATTATCTCATGTCTTAAATACAACACTCCTAATTACATATCACAGAAAAATGTCCTGCTTTGCCATTCAATTGCAATAATTCAAATTCCATTTTTATTTCTCTATCGCCCTCCTACTGTCAGGTAGTGCAACTCTAATCAGTGACTTTATATTTTATACTCAAGGTTTATTTTCCCTTTCTAAAAGTAACACTTGGGTCTTCTTGTTACTGGAAGATTGCTGCAGTTCTGCCAAGATCACTCAGAATACTTTGACCTTCTTTCAGTGGGTTTGCAGGCCCTTCCAATTTAACTGATCACAAAATATTAACTGATTACAATCTCATGAAAACCCAAGCAAGGAAACCATTGAATATTTCACTTGGGTTTCCACTTCTTTGGTTTTTTAATTCCTTTTTTGAACCTTTAATGTAATAAAGTGACCTTTTGGACTGTAGCAGCAAAAAATTAGACTTAAATGTGTTATGAAAGAAATTTATGGGTGTGTTAATGGCCTGCAAAAATACTGCCTGCATAAACACTTATGCAAATATATTTTAATGAAGAATAATCCAACTGGACACACCCCACTATTACCATTATTCAAATTCCAGAGTTAGAGAAGGGACAACACAAATCCTTTGTCTGGGCCCTTCCAAGGTCCCTCCATCTTCCCATTCTCCAAGGATGAACCTTGGGCTCAGAGGTTTTTTTGAGCACATCCCTGACAACACAGAGATGGCTCCAGTGGGTTAATTGGAAACAGCCCGAGAGGCAGCTGAGTTACTGGCAGCACAGCACTAGAAGTCACATCTTTCTGAGCTACAATGTGCTAGTTTTTATTAATTATTACAAGTATTAAATAATAGTACCATTAAAGCATTGCAACCACTTCATTTCTTCCATAAAAATTACAGAGAGTGACCCTTGGCACAAAGAAGTTGCCTAATAAATCAGTTATACATTAACTATGAAGCAAATTTATTTATTGATACCTGCACTTTAAGACATACAGCACAGATAAAAGATTCTGATATATATCTTTACAATAAAAAAATAAAAGAGAAGCTATTCTCTCAAAGATGCAATGACAGTGGAAGGGCATCTTGCTGAAGTAAACTAATATATGAAGCAGTTAAGCTATGACAAAAAAGGTGAAATATTATTAAATATAATTCATTTATTCACTTATGAATACTGTATGTGCATCTACAAAGGTATGCTTCTTAATGTAATTTAATGGTTTTGAATGTAATTTTCACACTATTTACAGATCTGACCCTTCTCTGCAAAAGCAGTTTCTCAATAATCAGCACTTTTATGTTTGCTAACTCCCAATAATATCTGTAAAATAAAGGACATCACAGAGTAATCTTTGCATTTTTTAACTTCAATCTAACCTGTGCCTTGTTCTGCATAGTGCCATCCTGAGCACCATCTTAGCTAAGCATTCTAAACAAAGCAAGTCTAGTTATCTCTTTCCTTCTATAAATATTATCAACCTAGCAACAACGTGATTAACTATGATTGTTACTAATAAAAGTAGTAGGTAGTTCCCTGCATATTTCCATTTTAGTTTCTAGACAGAAGAAAAGCCTTTTTAATATTGGCAGAGAATGGATTTTCTTCCTACTATGAAGTATTATAGCACCGAATAAAGTCTTTCTGATCAAACCATACCATAATAGCTTTTGTCTTGTGTCACTATATGTTAGCCAGCATCAGAAGAGAAAATAAGCAGAGGCTTGCTATTGTGCCTCTATTTTAAAGGGCCTTCCATCTGGTAGGAAGCAGAAGCCATCAGCACTGTAATTAAAATGCAATTACTGTCCCCCGCCGCAATCCCAGGACGACCATTCCATCTGTGTGATATACAGTGGAAAAACCACAATTTTTTGCACTTTTCTAGCCCCATTAAGTTTATTCTCTTTCTATTAATTAATCTAACAGCACTAAGGGATCATTCCTGTTTTGCAAGCCATTGTGTCACAAACTGCACGCTCACAAAGACTGAAACCACATGAATTTTTAAAACTCTCCGCTATCACTGTGACATAAAACCTTAATTACTTCTGACTAAATCTGTAATTAAAATATATCACCGCAGCAGATTTACCTGCGTGTGGGTGTTGGAGTGCATGCTTCTGTGACTGTCACAAATGAATCACTCAGAGACAGTGTTATAAAAAGGGGGATTAGCATGGATGACAGAAAGGATGGGGAAAAGGGACTTGAAAACAAAAAAACTGGCAGCAGTCTAGGAAAAAGTTGTACACTGGTAAAATAAAGATTAATTCTCTTTTTTGATTTTTTTAAAAATAAAAATGCTCATAATGTGTATGGAAACACAGCCAATGTTCCAACAAAGTTTACTCCTCTGTGGTTCTACATTTTAATGTGCAACCTTGTAACAATAAAAATGTCAATAAGTATAATCAGATACTGCAAAACAAAATCCCATCATATTTTTCATAGCAATCCATCTTGTATTCATGGAGATAATCCCATAATCTACCCCTCCTTTCATTCACAACTGTACTGCCCAAGGCCTTTCATCTCCAAAGCCAGAAGACCTTAAAATCTTTGTGAGAAGTACAAGCATTGTGTAGACCAAGACAGAAGTATTAGCTAAATATTAAGGTGAAATCTTGGCCCTGTCAAAGCTTGTTGGAGTTTTCCCTTTGACTTCAGTGAAGTCAAAGAGTACTTTGTCTTTTCTTTTAAAACATGTTGCTAGGGGAAAACAAAGAAACAAGGCTCTCTGCAAACACCCAGCTGCAAGAAGTGAGCAGACTAGCAGTGAACTTCACAGGAGAATCCTAGCTGTAAAATGTCATGTGAAAATTATATTAAAAGTCCTGGCAAATAATAAATTGCCTAATTCCCTTTTTTTTTTTTTTTGAGCATCTTGGAATCCATTAAGGTTCAGCATGTGCATAAGTGTTTTTTACAAACTCAGCATTTGGGCTCAATATGTCTCCAACAGAAGAGAATTTTGGCATTCCATAGGTTTAATAAAGAGGAACAACAGAGTATTTATAAAATGTTTAGGACAGCTTCCTGCAGCTCACAGGTCATAAAATGTGCCACTCACCTTCTTATTTAGAACAATGACATGGTTTTAGCCATAGAGTCCCTTTTCAAAGGTACCACAGGACATGGAGCCTCAATTTCAGAATCTGCTCCAGCAGACAATGATTCTCATCAGCAAGAATTTGCATCTCACTCCAACTTGTTTTATCTGGTTTAAGATTCCAGCATTAGTTTCTACCAAGGTTCTGTGCTTGAATAAAAAAAGCTTTTTAAAAGCCCATATTTTCTTCCTGTGAATTTACTTGCACACTGTAATCATGTTACCTATCAATCTTCTTTTGATAAGATAAACAGATTGAGCTATTTAAATCTCACACTATAAAGCATTTTCTCCAGCTCTTAAAATGTGTCTCCTTCATGCACTTCCTGCAATTTTAAAAATGTGGAGAACAGCATGTAAAACACTATCCTCAAGGTAAGACAAATGACAACATTTGTTGCTTTATGTGGTTACTAAAATAACCTGGACTAGGAATTGGTCCTCAACAAAGAGAAAATCATCTGCCATGAGTGGGTCCAGCCAGACTCTGTGGAGAGTGGCTTCCCACAAATACTGGGAGATCTTTAGCTTGCATGCAGCAGGTTACCAATGACACCCTAACTGGCAATACCTTGTTTACTGCAAGAGAAGTCTCACAGGACACTCAGCTACAGAGAACCTACAAGAATTCAGTGGGTTCACAAGTTACTGTCTCACTGGGACCAGATGGTTTGGCTATAGCTTGTCTGTGTAGGAAAGCAGTTCTCACACACTTCCTATAAATGTTGTCATTCAAACTGGTATTTTTTTTAATCCAAAAGAGTGATGATTTGGTGTTGCTTAAAAAAAAAAGTGATATCACATGTTGCTCAGCCTCAAATGCTGAGTATTCCATAAATGAAGGTATATTATTCCTATTAAGAAAACACAGAGAAATACTAACGACATGTGATCAAATGAATAAAGCTTAATGTTAAACATTGGTCATGTGTGAGGTATATTGGCACTTGGATACATAAAAAAGAGCTACATTTACATTAAAACCTATAACATTTTATAGCAATCTCTCAAATATAACTGCTTATAATTCAAGCAAAGATAAAGAGGTGAGATATGTTGGCTTTCTGGCTACAATACAGTTTTATAACAAAGCTTCATAAAATAATTGTTATTTAAAATTATTCTGAACTTGCCTTTGAGAAAGGCATGAATGTTCAGGTGGGATTTTTCATTCTGCTTTTCTTATTACCTAGATCATTACCTGTCCAGGGTAAGCATAGTACACACAGAGTAAATAGCCAGTTCTAGTGCATAGGATAGCAGCACTTAGGGGCCTGCTTTGAGGTCTTTTTCACCTTCAGACCCCAGTAATACAATATATTTAGAAATAAACTGCACATAAAAATGTCCAGCCTAAGAAAATATAAACATGGCACAGCGGGCCTACATTGCTCATCTGATGGGGGCAAGAGTTGAGTAAGACTAGATACACTCTGCCAATTATTTTGTCAATAGATTTATAAGAGTTTGGAACATCATAATTGCATATTCCCAAATGCTGTCCAGTGCTATTAGTTTCACCTCCTAAGGACACTCTATAGAACACCAGCTATTGTTTTGCCACAGGAAAAAAAAAAGTTTGCACTAAATAGGAAGACCTAGATGGAATTAAATTGACTAACAAGAATCTGGAGGATAACCAGGGACCTGCCTCTGGATGCCCTCACAAAAGCACCTCACAAAAGCATATAAACATATTCTAAATTGGAGTGGCAACCCTGACTGACAATGAATGTTAAGAATTTTAAAGAAGGACAGAAAAAAATTGGAGGGTTTTCTTACCAAAAACACACAAGGATATATGTTTAAGACTTAGTATCTGCTTCAAGCCTTTCTCAGTGCACAGGAGCTGCCTGTGCAAAGGTAACAAAGACCTAAGACCTCTTGACTGCCACTGTGAGCAGCAGCCACACACTGGGATCTGTTTTGCTAACATAGTGCATAAAGCAATACAAAATTAGCTTTCATATCATACAGTCTATCACTGCTTGACCCTCTGGGCTCTTTTTATTTATAGCATGTAGTTTCTTGTTTACTTTAGTGTTTTCATATTAAATAAATATTCATGAAAACACACTCTTCCTGAAATTGGGTCATTTAGGGACTATCCCATTAAAAATAGATTTTCTTTTTTACAGGTGTCATCCATTAAGGTAGGGAATAGACAAACTCAGCCAATTGTATCTGTCAAGAAGATGTTAGTCCTTCCAGAAAGTCAGTCTTCTGTCCTTTACATATATAGCACTTAATAGCAAAACGACTAACTTCATACTTTGGGGAATTTTTTTATTGTTGCACGATTTGTATCTGAGGGTTTGAGGAGGTATTTTAGTCTTTCCAAGTCGTTCAGATGCTGGCATCAGGCTTATAAATAAAAGCTTTCTCTTATTGGCTAAGATGTGGGCAGCCTATTGCAGAAGCAGCTCAGGGAAGAGAAGCTAACTCCTTGCTGGGATTAAACACAAACCAGTGACAAATGACAAAGCAGAACACTGACGTGGTCTCTCCTAGGGCAGAGGATATATATGGGAATCTCCACAGAGCAGTGGATCCACTGGGGCTTGGCTTAACGAGGCTCTTGGTCAAATGAACTCATGTAGGTTTGTGCAGAGAACAGCGTGGGTTCTTAAACTCAGCTTACATGACAAATACTCCCAAATGTTGAAGGAGTGTGGAATAAGGATTCTAGGAGCATGCCTAGAGGGGAAGTAACATCTGTGACAGATGCCACAGGAAGAAGTGGCAAGGCTTGGACATAAGCTGAACAAAAGCCCAGGACTGGAGGAATGGAAAGAGGCAGGCACTTGTACAGAGCCATCCATCACCCCCCTCCCTCTCACCAACTGTTTTAAAATGGGATGAAAAGTCTTTCAGAGTGGCTCGAGTGGGGTGGGAAGCATAGAAGGCACTTAGACACCTAATCTAGACTGGAGATCTAAACTTTGGACTGTGACATTTAAGTGAAATGAGTTTTAGGAATTACAAGGACACTTAATCAAAAGATCCAAGCAAATTTGTCTCATGCATTTCCCCAGTCAGAACTGGTACTTTTAGTCCAGCCACCACCAATCACTACTATGGATATTTCACACTAGTTATGAAATAAAACTGTTTGAAAATTAAATCTTTGCACAAAGGAAGCATGAAAACATTTCGATCATTTTCATGCCAGTGAGCCTGTGATGAATCACAATTTCATCACATGGCAATTAACTCAGGTCCAAATTTTCAGAATATGACTTTCTGCTAACACAGTAGTAATATTTTGATATTGCAGCCATTACCAAGAGATCAGCCAACAAGTTCTACAGTTTTCTCTTCTCCAGACCCTGTTATATCAAATGATTAACAAAATAAAAAGAGGTCATAAAAAATCTTATGTTCAGGGGAGTGTTAAAAAGAAGAAATTAGCCATTTTCTATAGATACTTTCCTAGCAACTTGAACAGCCTTGAAAAATACTCTTAGTGTGTTCAGTAGGATATTAATACAGAAGTCAATAGCTTCCATTCAAAAGACAAAAACAGCTATAGAGAAAAGCAATTTTCAAATGCAGCAATTGTTGCAAACATTGGTTGTTTAAAAATAAGACAAAGAATATAATAGAACATTAAGAAGTGAAAGAATTCACAATAACTAACCTTAAATTAGCCTTGCAAAATCCTAATTGCCCACTGCCTGGGGAGAAAAATTCTTTTGATGGGCAAGAAAATTATCATTAGTCCTGTCTATTATTGTCAGTCATGATGGTCAAATGCTGATGAGTGAATTTATGTCTGGGCTGGTGCATTTCTATGTCAACTTTCCACACAGGTTCAAATTAAGTCACAAGTCTGGGCACAAAAGAATCTAAAATCAGCTGTTTAAATTTCTTCATCTGCATAGTAACATGCATAACCCTCACCACCTTTAGTGTAATAGGAATTCCTCTAAGTGGTTTGAAATACCATAAAAGTGTTTGTGTGTAGCAAGGTATATAAGTGAAGATTTCATGAAAAGATCCAAGGAGGATCTTCTGTTTCCTTTCATGGAAAACTACTTGCCAACACTCCAGTCTCTGACTAAAACTGCAAAGCATAACTCTGGTAGAAGAGCTGAACAGACTTCAGAAAGGAGAGCTCCCGTTCTGGGCAAATGAGGCTGATTTATTCCCTGACTGACAACAAATAAAGACAGCAATCTCCTAGAGCAGCACTGCTCCTGTAAGAACTGCAAATTTAAGAGATTATAGTATGAGACTGCTGAATGCAAGTGTCAACAACAACAAACCACAATTATCAGATACCCAGCATCACACTGGAGCAGCTCTTGGCTAAAGAAATTATTAATTATAAATAGTAATGAATTCAAAGAAACCTTTTTTTCTGAATAGTTTTGGCATTTTGTCAAGAATGACAATGAAGGTTTTCTAATGCATTGATACATGGGTGGGATAGGTAGTAATACTGTTAATCACAATTTTAATGGTCTTTCTTCAACTAGCTTTGGAGTGGTCTATAACTCCACCAAAATTAACATGTCTGAAAAGCTTTAGGCAAAATATATTAAACATTCTTGTGGAAGTAGCTGGAGAGACATACTGAAGAGAAGGAACCTAACAGCCTTCTTACTACTGATTAAATATTACGATATTCTTAAGTTTGAGAGCTCGTAGTCCTGAAAGTTTCATTTCCATTCTATTCATACCATGACATTTTTATTTTTGGCATTTGCCCAGGATAGACTTTCTATTCATACAGGTACTTCATCCCAGGCAGGCACACAGGCTGGGTGAATGATTTCCCAGAACCCCCAGGATGATCACTTCATCTCCAGTGTGTGTGATTGTATTTGTGGGGAGGCGGGAGGAGGGAAGGTGTGATCCTAAAATAAGCATTTTTGTGTATTTTACTGGAAGAAAACAACTCAATCCAGAGTTGATAATGGAGATAAGCTTTAGATATATGTTTCAATAGATTCATATTAGTGTAGCCATGCTGAAATACATTTAGATGCAGGGACCAGCAACAGGGTCTCAGTGCAACAGAGCAACCAAAGCAGCTTGAGAATTTCACAAATTTATAGATTAAGGCCTGAGGGGATCATGGTGATGATCTAGTCTAACCTTTTTGTAATAAAAGGCATGTACTAATTCTCTTTTGAATTAAAGTACATATTTTAGGGTGAAAACATCCATCAGTTGCCATTGATGCAGAATGAACCAGCCTGTGGTAAATCATTCCAACATTAATTAACAGTTATAAATAATCTCACCTTCAATTGCCAGTCATTCTAGTTATACTTTTATTTACTGAATTGAAAATCCCATTATCAAAGTTTTGTTTCCTAATATTTTACTCACTCTTGAGGCTCTTCTTTAGAGCATTTCTAATTTAGCCAGACCTTATATTTTCTTGACCTTACACATTCAATTCTAAAGCAACTCTGAATCCATGTTTTTTTCAAGGTCCTTTTTCCTATGCCAAAGTTCTTACATCTAGATGGACATGAACACCTATCCCTTCCATTATTTATGACTTGCTCAGTTCTTTATCACTGTGACCCTCCTGAGTTTTATGCTTTCATTCAAATCATGGCAATGTTGTCAAGCACTGTAGAGCTAAAAGCTGCCACTGAAGAAAGTTGTTCTTTGCTGAAGTCATAGACACATACACAAATAAAGAAAAAAAGATTATGTAAGTCCTATATGCAAAGATTTGATTACTACTTCCAGTGAGTCACATCTCAGTAAAAATTTCCTTGCTGAAAAAATATTCAGATTGAGATATCAATTCCAAAGATGAGGGTGTTTTCTTCTTACCATAAAAAAAAAAATTAAAGGAGGAAAACGCACAGGAGAAGCAACACTTGACTTCAAACCTACCAAGCTTTATTTGATCATCACCTGTGTGACAATAAGTAATAACTGCTGCTTTACAAAGATTATATTGTCTTTCAAAGATGCAAAATGATTTACTACTCTGACAATGTCCAAAAGCACTTTCTATTAATTTCATTGCTTTATTCTCTTTTTTAATGCAATTTGGTGGGTCTAAGATATAATTCTGACCCTGGACTTGCCAGTCAGGTTTTGATAAACACATATTGGCCATTGATGAGTATATCTTACTCCCTGCTAACTAGATGACTCAGACACCTTTATCACAGTTCCCACAATTCTCTAGACTTAAATAAATCAAAATTGAAAATCATTCCATAGGAATTGTGGCATTTTCATTCCTTTGTATCAAATCTAGGTTTTTTTGACTGGCAGAGTACTCATATCTTTGCCCCTTATTTTGTCCTCTCTCCATAAAAGCAGATACTATGTAATAAGACAAGACTGACAGAAAACGTAATTCACATAGACCACAGGAAATGGGAATACTCATCTGGACAAGACACTCAGTCTGTCTCTCTGTTTTCAAATGGCATAAGGCACAGCTGAAGTAAGTGCAGGTGCTTCTGGGAATGCTCTTCTCTGTCAAGGACTGGACCAGGGCTAAGTCTCAGCATGTTTTGTTACAGAATGAAACTGCTACCATTCCTAACTCTATGCAATTTAAAAAATTCTTTTGTTATTAATGTAAATGAAGCCTATCTGAATTACCATATAAAGGCCCAAGATCTCAAATCAGAAGATTAATTGCAAATGGCTATGCCCAGAACAAGTGTATAATAATTTTGAACTAAACCCAAGTTTCCTATGGTAGTTAAGCACCTACACAGTAATTAAAGTTCAGCCTTAAGTGAAGGACTCCTTTGAAAATCATGAAAATAAACTGGTAGCATCTAGTCACTTCATTTTAAAGGCTTTAGTGACTTATTTAGTGAAAATGACATTGACACATGGTCATAATGCCAACTAATTTTTTTTCAAAGGTTTTCATTCTATACTAAAAAACACACTAAGAAATAAAGCCTGCTGTTACCTACAGTAAACAGCCATTTATCACTTTGAAGAATATATGATCTAAACTTTTCAGAAAAGTGGGCAGAGCTTTAACTTTAATACAGGGTAGACTTATACTCAGGCAAAAATTACTTGGATAGGTCACTTCCTGATCAGATTTCCAATGTTTGTTCAGTTCTAATGTGACTAACCTATAATCACTGGTAAAGAGCTGATAGTTATTTTCCCTATAAAGGCACAGAGTACTCAATTTTGACTACTTTTAAAACCTACAGACAACAACTACAAGCACCGTAGGAAAACATTATTGCTGATAGGTGTTAATTTTGAAAAGAACATTCTTTGCAAAAACCTGGCCATTATTTGATGCCTTTTGTAGGTATTGAAAATAACTAGGTCATTCCTTTGCATTCCCCATAGATCCTTTCTGTCCTTAAAAGTCTTCATAAACACAAGCTATCATTTTTCCTGTGCATACTGAGAAACGTGCTCGTTACAGGAGTTATATTTTGATCAGGCAGAAGGGAATGAAGCTCAGTTGTGATTCACCATCTACAGAAATCTTCTCCCAAGTGCAAATTAATCTAAATGCTACATATATATCTTTCTTTACTATATATATCTGCAATAAGCATATATGGGCATATAGACTATATATCAGTGTGTATATTAGTGCATACACATAGCAATTCAGAGCTGAAGGAAACCTTTTAATGTATAAATGCAACACCATTATTGAAACATTTCTTAGACTATCACACTAGATACTGTGCTTATACCATGCCTATCTTCTGTCTAATTAACTCTCTTGGGATTTCAGCATTTGTACACCATCCAAGCACACAAACCCCACTAATAACAAGATCACATCTTCTTCAAAATAACTTTACCTTGAACTTAGGGTTTAACCTTAAAATTTCTTTGCTTATCAAACTACCTTTAAAAAAAATATGTTCTGCATACCATTAGAACTTGAAAAAATAATAGTCTAACAAAAAGCCCACAAGCTTAAACATTTAGATAATCCCATAAAAATTAACAGAATATGATATAATATAATATATTAATATTTACTGCTCCCCTTGCTCTGAAATATTCTTATTGATGGAAAACATTATGTAATCACAGCTAGTGAGCAATTGCAAGCTGATATGAAATTCAGGCAGCTCAGTAAAAACACCAAATAGGACATTACATAGGCAACCAGAGACTAAATATACTTCAACTTCCACACTAGTCAAAAATAGACTACCAAAGGCTGCACAGGGAAAAGCCATGTCAATTAGTTCATTCAAGCTACACTCAGATGCACTGATTTCAAACACCTGAGATCACAAAAATGACACATCTAACAGTCTCAGAAAAAGAAATTGGTGTGTGTTAAGAACAAGCTGTTCTACTGGATTAATATGAAATTACATAGTTGATCTGAAACACTAGAAATCCTACAGGTTTTGCTCCCTCTTTTGCTTTAGGCAAAGTCTTCTATCAATAGTATTGAGGTAATCTTGGGAGTGCTCCTTATCCTGGGTATATGTCTGAAAAGAATTTGAGTCTAAATAAACCAACCTAAGCTTCAAATATCAACTAGATGCACTGTGTTATTTTGAAAAGTTTTTGACCTTTCGTGGAACCACCAACACACTTCTGTAAAAACAGCTGCTTGTTTAAGCTAGATAACAAAAGTGGTTTAGGTTCATAGTCCCCGGAAATAACAAAGAACTTCAGAAGACTTCAGTGCCTAGGCCCACATTTAAATCCAAAATTCAGGTCAGAGGAAATACTAGCTATTAAAACTTGGCAAACTCTCCTCTTTGGCTGAAAAGTTCTATAAGCATATGAATATTCTCAAGGTATAAAATCCCAGGACGGTTTTGCCCAAGCATTTGGACTACCAGCTTTATTCCAAGTACTGTGGGAGCAGAAACCAGATGGAATAATACCTAAACATCACAATTGAGACAGCCACAAGACACAGAGTACCACCATACAAGTGCAGAAGGCTTTAAGCATTCCCACACAGAGCAACACCTTACCTCATCAGAAGGCTTCAGGCATCAGCCCATACAGAGAAACAGCAAATCACTTCAGAAAGTTGCAAGAATCCACCCTGCTTGCCCTTCAGCCCAACCTTTTATACCCTGATGTTCATGCACTGCACCTGTGTGCCCTCTGTTCCTTTGGTGATTGGTCAGTGCACCTGGGCACTCTGTGTCTCATCACCTTCAGTGCTGCTCACCTGCTGCTCACAGCTGCACCCACTGGGGATGATTGGCCACAGCCCCACTCCCAATCACCACAAACTGTGAACCTACACCTAAAAGCTCCACACAGACTCCCTGACAGGATTCAGAGAGGGCATCAGGCCTTTGGTACAAGGGCCTTAGTTTTGAACTGTAATTAAACATTAAGGAGGCAGTGTCAACAATTTTTCATAGAATACCTGCTAAACATTGAACCAGAAAGGAGGTGCCTGAGGTGCCCTGTTGACTTTAGCCTGAACAGATGCAAATCCACCCTTCACCTGCTACAGAGAACAGCAGGAGTGCATTTTTGCAGAGCTGGGAAAGTAGGAACCACTGTCCTGGTGCTGAGTTTATTCTAAGGCTGTGAATTCCAACAGCTCCTCCCAGAACTACTACTTTTTACTCAGTGATGTAGGCCTGTCCTTTGTCATGTTTGAAGTCTGGCCATGGTTCTGCAGATATGGATCACCTATATCTTATTTCCTACTGAATTCCTGTTCTTAGAGATGCAACTTTCCCAATCCACTGTTAGGATACCACTGAAGCCATAGGCTTCTTGAAGATTGGCATGGTAAACCTGGAAATTTAGCTCTGAAAGTGGATCATCCTACTGATTTATCCTACTGTTCTTATTTTTATAGAATCAATGTTTGAGAATTATTAATTCTCTAGTCTGGAAACAAAAGTTTTTATATTATATGCTTGTACTGCATCACAAGGATCACATTATATGACACTTTCTGCAGTTCTCAGGGGTTAGAAGCAAAGAAAGCCAAATAGTTTTCATTTACTTCTCATAGGGATTTGTGGATGTTGTTTGCTTGTTTGGTTTGGGTTTATATATCATCCTTACAAGAAGTGCACAACACCCCAAGTCACAGAAGCTCTGGGTACTGTTCTCACACATAACTCAGTGCTCTATAAACATATTTGGAGCTAATATGACCATAGTTCTTCTACTAACCAAGCTAATTAAGTTAGAGTTAGATCACTGGCTTATGCAGACAAACCTCAGAAGGCAAAAGTTGTGCAGAATAGAATAATTAAGTGATTAGCTTGCAACAGAGTATATTTTGCTTTTAAGCTAAAGTGATTTTTTTTTTTAATGAAGGTTTTCTGCTTCCTCTTGTATGGCTGGCATCTCAATATCAGCATAGATTTTTTAAAATTATTTTTATTATTACTTTATAGCAAAACTTCTTTTGGAGTGATACAGTCAGATTGAGGCAATAATGTATTGGGTGAAATTGTTATCCCTGGCTATATTTTGATAAATAAAGGGTTTTCTTATTTAAGATTCAAGATCAAACTGTTCTACTTGAAATCATAAATAGAGCAGACCTGGTAATTAAATTTTACAGTGACATGAAATGAAAAACTCAACAATAACTAATTGTGCTAATATTTAAATACGTATTAGCTTTCAATCATTAATTAAGCTTGTTTTGTATCAGTTTTGCAATTAACAGAACTTCAGTTTGTTTTCACTTTCAACAAGCAACAGTTAAAATAAATTGTTAGAATTTAAAAATCAAATTCTATCATTCTCCTAATGAATCACACCTCATGTTTAGCACTCTTTATTCCAGAACTAATTATGTGGTGCACACAAGCATTCCTAAGATAAATGTTTATTACGGAAATGATAACATGACTGCAACATAATGGCAATATCATGATGCAATTACAATGAATCACTATAATCCGTGGAGTGTTTTGAGATCCTCAGATATGCAGTACACTTCAGATACACCATGCTTTGTTGTCTCATTTACCCAGGCAGAGCAGAAATCTACGTCCTTCACATTATTTTGTACTGTTGTGTACTGCTGGTATTATCCTCATGTTTGGGAGTTTCAGGCCTTGATTGATTTCTTTTTTTTCCCCCCCTGGATTGTGCCCACAATCAGAGGGAATGGTGTTGGTTGAAGGAGTTTTAGCACCAAGATCAAGGCAGACACGTGGGAAATCACAAGGAAACAATAAAAGTGTTGGTCAGCCCCAGCCACTGTGGCCATGCACAGAAGTCTGGTCACATTGCCTCATCCTCCGTGCCAAGGGGGAAAAACCAGTTTTACAGGAGAGGAAAGGAGAATAATGGAGTATTTTCATGACTGTAACCACAAAGCAGTAAACTAAATAATGACCCCAATTCACACCCCTACATGCATTGCAGTGTGAAGTTTGAGGCAGTTGTCGATGGAATCAAAACTTTCCTTTCTTTTTAAACAATTTGCTATGTGTGAACCTCTGAGATTTTCTAACAGCAGAATTTAGATGTTTTCTGGGAGAATCTTCTTCTTTTTTTTTGCCTTGTTTTTTTTCTTTTCTGGAGTTTTATTTATTTCAAAATAGATGTCTTCCCAACTGTAAACATGATTTTCCCCTTTGCATTTAAGTCAGCAATATATCTTTCCCATTCTAGTCTCTATGTATGATTAATACTGAATTTACTATTTCTTTTTTGGCATTTACAAACAAAATGTAATTATAATAAGCTATTTGTGACTTTACCTGCAGGCTCTTGGTATTCAAATTGTCCTTTTGCTCTCTTCTGTGGCACTTTTTCATTCATCCCTTACATCTGGAAACCATCCCTTGGCTACATCCTCTTTTCTCACTAATTGGATACTTTCCAGAGACTCAAAAAAAAAGAAAAAAGCTTAAAATATATCCCCAAAATATCTCTCCAAAGCTAAATAAAGATCAAAAACTTACATAAAGTGTGGTTTAAAAAAAAAATGCAGATTTTCCTGCATTTTATTGCCATCCAATACTGGACACCTTGAATTTAAATTCTGTAAGAAAGGAACCTTCACCTCCACATTATCTGCAAAGCACTGAGCACACCTGTGGTGTCAAATGAAAAGTTATAATAGATACATGGGTGAATAGCATTAAATGGCAGTGGGCACAAAGATATTCACTGGATCACCTGTTTTGACCAGCCTGATTAATGTGCTAATTGTGCATGCATTATTTAGTGCACAGACTTTGCTCAGTGACAAAAGCCATGCTGTGAGTGGCCGCTAGCCCCATCCTGGTAATTTCACTCACACACAACAACTTCCAGTGCTAAAATCTGGGTCCCACACTGAAAAGAGAAAAGAAACCGTGCCATGTTGTGGCAAGCGACAAAGGAATTATTAAGCAAAAAGACAGAAACTAATTGCACTAATTTTTAATTCTATCTTCTATCATTTTTGAAGGGAACCAAATTTAGTATCCTCGCTTTCCAAAACCTTCGGCCTCCTAACTAGCTTAATTGGTCTCTGTTCATTTCTTACTCAGATCATTTATAAGCTGCCTCCATGGTCCCTGCTGCCTTTTCAAAGCAGCATATGGTCCCTCCATTCATGATAGTCACAATTTCTATTAGTGAGTAAAGGAGAAAAAAATGTTAATGTCATAATTAGACTGCAGCAGAAAAGGCCTGAAACAAAATTTGGGATTCGAGAAGAAAGGTATCGATGGAGACAATAACTCTGAAACATCACCCACCCTGGAGGATTTATAGTGTATTTTTAGTCCATAAACTTCTACAATACTCAGTGTAGATATTAAAAAGAAAATTTTACATTTAAAAAGAAATTCAGGTTTAAATACACTACAATAAGCATCTGTTGCATATGTTGTTCGAACCTCAAGGATTGTCTTTCTTATTGTCCTTTTATATGTGAGTAAAAAAATAATGCCACATAGTTTCTTATATTTAAATTGAGCCAAGATCAATTAATTAAGAAGAATGTCTCAGTATTGAGCTGATTAACTCAAAAAATGCTGAAGAGAGTTAAAATACAGAGTTAGTGTCCCATCCCAAAAAATCAAATATCACAATTAAAAGACAAAAATACATCTGACCACTACCTTTAGTCTTCTCTTTTATAAACTATGTTACCTGAATGATGCCTTTTATAAAGTAATCAAATATGATTTGAATTTTAATTTTAAGTATGCCAAGAAATGTTTCCACATTTTGGAAAGCTGAGGTCATAGGTTCTAATTCCTTTCAGTGGTTAGCAACAGGTATGGCTTATTGTTATTCCAAACATATTTTAAATTCTTCAAATATTCATTATTAGTTTCAACCTTTAAAAAAGAAATATTCATTCTATCAAAGTTAGGAATACTCAGGGTTTAATGTCATTTTGTCCATTCTACTGGCATTTTTCAAGTTACAATCAACAATAAAAATATTTTTAACTTCTCTTTCTGTTCTTAGATTTTTATTTCCTTTTTTTTATAGTTAATCTATTTAGTTTCTCTCTGCTAGCCAGCTTGGATGAAAGGTTAACATGTTGCTAATTGAGATATACTGGGTATTACTTTGAACAGCAGAGGCAGCTTTTATGGATGGTGATATGAATTCAATAAAGCTGAATTAGCATGAAATAAGGCTAATTTAGTGCCTGCATACTTATCAATTGATTTCAAATTTTCTTCTTTAATGTTTTTTTTTCTTCATTCAGGAAAATAACTATTTGTTATACAGGTCATTAACTTGTTTCAGTCCAATAAAAGCACCAGAGTTGTGCCAGCTTCAGAACCGTGTATTAAAACTCCTTCTGTTCTCACCAAGTGTGGTTTAAATTCCCACCACATCACCATTCCTACAGATTCCAAATTAAAATGACCTTACAGCTGGATTTTGTTTTGAAATCCCTTGAATTAATATATTTTAGGTGTATTTTCTATCTGTTGACAATATTTAAGAAAGAACCTGTTAAAGTATAAAAAAAACCAGCTCTCTTATTATCTCTGTTTAGGATATATACAAACAGTACATCATGATTGAGTTACTTGACCCGTTTCAGGAACGACAAAATCCACCTGTGTGTTTTTAAGAGGATGCAGTAGCTATGTGTAGGGTAAGAATCTATTATTAAATAGTTCCCAAGAAAAGATAAGCCTTCCTATATATGGATACAGTTCTTATTTCTCAGTAATTTTACATAGGATAAATTTTTTTCATACAATAAAAATTATAATAGAAACATAAATTTTTATGTAATAGACCATATTTCAACAAATTCAATTTGCATTACCTCCATGCAGGTGATTATTTATTACAGTGTATACACACATAATCTTGATGTTTTGAAGGTGACTCAGAGTGGCTGAGTGAGTAAGCCAGGGACAGTCAGGAAAAGCATTTACTCAGCATCTAGAGTACATATTACAAGCTCAGCTCTGCATGAAGGGCAATTTGGACTATGAAGAAGCAGCAAAAGGAATCAAGGACAACTGTAGTTTAATACTTCCAATCTCATCAACTGAGAGCAAAATCCCATTTTTAAAGGGAAAAAAAAGTCTAAAGATAAAAACCCAGTCCACAAAAATAGTTCAAGTACAGCCCTGAGAATTTACCATAATGAAAATGTGTGTATTATTGTGTGGTTAAAAACATAACAGCTGCGTTTTTTTCTGAAAACTATTTCAAGGCTAGAAGATTTGTTTCAGAATTTTTATCTTTTTTTCTTTTTTTTCCCTTTTCCCTTAAATAGAAAGCAATTAGATTTTATGCCACTGCTACATAAAATATATATATATATAACCTGGAGAAGTGGGGGAAAAGAAAAGGAGAGAATTAAAATGATCTAAAATCAGAGAGAAAGAGAGAAAGGAAAAGAAGGGTTTAAATCTAGAAGGACTGATAAAAGAGAAGTCCTGAAACTAGCAAGAAAGAAAAGGAAATAGGCATAAGAAACTAAAGGTAAAGACACGGATGTTACTCTGAGTTTGACAAACACATTTCTTACAGAATACTTTACATAAAACTCATATTTTTGGTGAAGAGGACCCCCAGAATACACTTTTTTTAAAAAAAACTATGTAATAGTAACATATTTATCCAAGAAAAGTGTTCCCCAAATTTGATGCATTTTTAGTGGTAGTTTAGAAGTAACATATCATGTTTACTCATAATTATAGGTTACATTTTTTCCTTATTTAACACTGAAAGAAAACTGAGTTAAATTAGCTCTTAGAGATTTATCCATTAATAATTTTGTCCCAGTCTCCTTGCTCTGCCTGATACTTCTGATTTACTCTGCTGCAACACTGACAGTCTCATTTGTAATGCCTTGGCAGTAAGACCTATTTAAATCAATAGATATACATGTATGTACTCAAACCTCACCCTTCTGCCAACAGCCTTAATTTAGATGCACACAGTCATAAGGATTTTATAGGCTATTCTGTTTCTTTTATGTTATATGCAGCCAACTTCCATGAAGTTGTTAATTTTACTAAAAACCCTACCAGCATTTAGGCATTTTACATCATTACAGTTATTATCTCAAATCTAATCAGAGACAAGCAGCACTAACAGTTCCAAACTGGAGGCTCTTTTGCAAAATAAATAACAAGTAAGAAAAAATGAATTTAACAAATATTAATAGCAATATCTATGATGCATGTAGTATTTTATATGCATGTCTATAGTACTTACAGAATACAATATTTACTACTGTCTTCTTTTACTAATTAGTGAAACTGGAGTACAGTTTCAGGTAGCTCTGGAAAGAGGGAAGAGAAGGAATCTGAGCACACAATTTCCTTACTCCCAACTTTTGGGTCATATGGCTAGCACCATTATTTTCAAGACATAATTATGCTTTGATCATCCCAAAGCTGATCGTACATCATAATTTTCAGACTTAGAAAGTAACAAATGAAGCTTTTAACCAAATAGGATGGAGCCCAAGCAGGATGAAGCCTATCCTGGCCTTTATCCAGTAAAGCACACTGATCCCTTTCAACAAGACTTACACTGGTGATGGGCACCCTTAATTAAACATGAGCTGATACTCATTGCTAAGTATCATGTACAGAGTTTAGCAGCACTCCTTCTGAACTGTCTTGATCCTGGAACTTATTACTTTACCCCAAAAGCAAGTTGTTTAATTCAACTACCTGGGTAAATCAGGTTTCCACCTGTGAATTAAGGTTTATAAACTAATCCCTATTGTTATTATTTATTAAAAGGAGCATGTGAAAGGAAGCTAATTTGAATGCAATTATGGTTGCACTGTCCTGTTTGTACATATCTCATTGTCAATATTTTACATTATTCTATATGCAAGCCAATTCTAATGCAAACTATTTAATTTCCCCCAGGTAATGAGAAGGTAAAGGAGGTAATCAAGATATAAATCTAGATTCTGCTCTATTCCAGCTAGTACAAATGTAACATGAATTAAAGTTTGATTTACCAACAGGTATACTTCTAAGGCAAATGGCCTCAGATGTCATTTCCTTCATCTCACTACCACAAAAAATAATTTGGCACTCTGGGCAGCTTCCTGTCTAATCCATGTTGTAGATATCTAATGACAGACACCATAACTTTCCTAAGAATGTCATTTCAGGGGTTCTCTGCCTTTACAGCAAAATGCCTCTACCTAACACCTACTCTGAATTCTCCTTTAGCATTTCCAGTGTGCTGCAACAGTTCAAGTTTGTTACTTACTGCCCAAATCAAAAGAAACCACATATACTCAAAATTGTTACGTTCTATCTCAATATTCCTTCCTAATAAGCTTAAGTTCTTCCATTTTTCATTGCAGATCACCTATTACATTTCTGGTCATCATTTCTGCTCTTCTTTCAGCTGCCTCCATCCAGCTCACAGTTTGCTGGAAGTGAATTATGCAAAACAGGATGCAGTTTGTCCTTGCTCATGCTGGGAAAAGCTAAAAAATTACTCCACTCGTGTTCTAGGCTACACTTCTGCTTATACAGTCCAGAATGCTTTTTCTTCTCTTCAAGTGAAAGATCATGTTGAATTCTAATTTTTTGCCTTAAAAACCTGTCCTAGAATGTTGTCAACACATAGAAATTTAGTTCTATCATCTAAGTCTAATGAGGAATAGAATTCCACAGAGTCCCACCCAATAGGTTTTTTCACAGCTTTGACTGTGAACCACTAAACCATTCTCTGGATAAGCTTTCAAGGAAATATTGTATCAGCTATAACATAATCTCATCTATACACACATTTTGCTAATGATATCATTTGTTGATGATAATATTATTAATAACAGGGGGAAAAGCCCTGCTAAACCAAGATTATACTGCACCTGCTGTTTCTTCTCCAACCATAAAACTTACAAAATATTCCTATTTTAAAACTGTACAGACTTTGTTGTTGAATTTATAGTTCAGTATCTATTTGATTTCACAGAACTGTTTCACTTCAGAATTGTTTCATAAAAAGGGCAAAGTTAACTCACCTATCTACCTCCTTACCATAAGCAAAACTTTAAAAGCATTCTAACGCTAACTCTCTTCTGTTAAACAAAAAGAATCACACTGCTTTTACAGCTTACTGTGGGGACTCTTTCGTCTTCAGAGAAAAGCAGAAGATGTCTGCTAAGAACAGAGATGGGAAAAAATACCCTCCCTAGTGCTTCAGCATTCACAAGATGTGTCAAGTTTAAATAAATCATGGAGAAAAAAAAGCTTCTTCTCTTAGGGGGGATCAATTTTGAAAAAGAACAGTCAAATGAGCCTTTTGCAAGACATCATACAATGCTTAGAATGTATAAATAACAAAATACTTTCCTTGAACATCAGTTACTCCAATGCACAGTTACTTTGTCCAGAAAAAGAAATAAAATTTATTAGCCATGTTCTGTTGCCTCGTACAGTATCTTAGCGACCTAATGGTATTACTTGAGCAACATTGTTGTCAGAGTAGAGATGGCCCCAAATTGAATTCAAATACCCTTGAGCCTCACTTAGCTGAGAAATAGGCTAGGACACAGCTGTTAGACCAGGTCAAAGAGGGAAAAGGTAGAAGAGAGCTCACAAATGCTTGAGGGAAGAAAAGTGAAAATGAAATGGATTACACTGCAAACAGAAAAGAGCAAGCAAAAAGGATTATTTAAACAGGAAATGTTAAAGAAGAACAAAAGATTTTTAGAAAGGTAAAAGTATGAGTAAGCAACTATGAACTGTACAACTATGCTATGCTCCAGCCACCTCATTTCTTTTCTTACATGTATTCAGTTGTTAAATAAGAAGTCAATCAGAGTTTTGGATATTTAATTATCTCTACAGACTATGCAAGCTCTTATGATCCTGTTGTCCTCTGGCACAGGACACCTCTATTTTGACTTCAGTGGGAATACTCAAAGTATGTGATGTTCCATGCACAAGTCTCTCCAGGAGCACAGCTTTCCAGAGTCTGACCTCAAAAGAAACCCCACTGGCACGTTAGTTCTGCCTGGCAAGTCTTATGGACATCCTCCATATTCACAGCTAATAGTTTGTCATTTCCAGGAAATCTTATAAATAGTTAATTGGGAGAATTTTTTTTCCTTATCTGTTCCTTTAACAAAGTAACCACAGCAAGTATATAGCAATCTTCATTTTTCTGCTCATATTGTCAGCCAAATTCTACTTAAAGAAATCTAAGAAGTCGTTTTTGATGTTTCAAGCAAAGTGAGAAAAGTATCTGTTAGGGTCACTTATTTTGATCTTATGTTTTTCTGTCAGGCTTAAGGGTGGGTCAGCTTGTCCTCAGTTCAGAATTTCTGCTCAGTAACTTCTGCATTATTCTGTCTGATGAAGTTAGAACAGCCACACTGGGGGGAAAAAGAAGAAGTTATTCAAGTTACAAGCAAGCCAGCATCCTTAGAAGTAACCTATTGTGCTGTCCCATTTTACTGAACTGTACACACTTCCCAATCATGACCCAAAGTTTAAACAGCTTTTCTCGCAATGGTTATGAAAAAATGAATTTCATGTGTCATACAAGAGCAAGTAAGGTGTAACCACTTATGTGCTTCAGTTTTCTGTGTCCAGTGTGGGAGGTAACTCCCCTGAGCTGTGACCCTCAGCTGTCCTTTGTCATGCTGGAATGGCCCTTTGGAGCCACCCTCCTCAAAGAGGCAGCCAAATAAATTCTAATATTCAGCTAAAGCATCCACTTTCTTTCTGGACATGCTGAAGTTTTTTAATGTTTCTACTACTCTTTATTTTTATCTATGCAGAAGGATGGAAGTTTCAACAATTTAAAGTTTTCTTGCATCCAAGGCTGCATAAACCCAGTCACCTACACATTTGGAGAGCATTTTAATCCATGTATCTGTAGGACTTCCTGCCCAGCACAGGGAAGACACGGATACGCAATATAAATATTGCTCACCTTCTTCCTTGGTGTTTGTTTAAAGTTATCTTTGGAACCAGATGACCGTGGAAACAGGATCAAATTAGTGTTGGGGTGGGGGTGAAACCCTCCTGAAGTCTCGAATGATGGAATTTCCTCTCCTGTGAATGCTAGATACCCTAGTACTGGCTTTATGACCATGACAACATTATTTGGTTTCTTCTAACAGATGCTGGCCTAAAAAGACCACATGAGTTGCTACTTCTGCTACATAAAGGAAAAGTTTTCAGCTTCAGATTTGGACACACTTAGTGGAGTGATAAAGGACTTTCTCTACTTCCCTATGTGTGCCTGTTTATACTGAAGAGAAATCACCCTAGCTGCCTGAAATACATATGCTGGTCCCATATTCCAAGCTACCTTTGTACAGTTAATATTTCTGTGACTGGTATACACAAACAAATAGAAACAGCTCTTGCTCTGCCAGTAATTTTTATATTGAGTATTTATATTGAGTACTTATTATTTTTAATGTGCACTTCCTCACTAATCTAGGTATAGCAACCTTGGAGACCAGTCTCTGGTGGTGGCAAAGACCTGGCATTTGGGTGGGCTTCTTTTCCATGAGAAATTTTCCACCAATTTTGCTACCACCTGAGAACATTCTGTGAAAATCACCACAGTGTACCCGCATTTTAAAAGAAATTGTTTCTGAGAAAGTTAAAGGCATAAAACAAAACTTTTTATGAAGAGTAAATTGTCTGTACTTTCCTGATTTATTCCACGCTCTGATTATAGGTAAAGATGCAGTTCTCTGTTCCCATATATTTACAGTTAACCTGGAGTTAAACTACTTAATACAAAGAGTAAACCTTGTTTTTCTGGAGAATTGCATTATTAGAACGTATTTTCTTTTGTCCCCCGTTTTTTTTAGAACCAAAGCTTCTGTAATTTTGTATTTCATATAGGTAAGCTTTTCATAACAAGTTGGAGCAGAATCAGAGGGACTTCAAAATGGAAAGTCTTTTCCCTGTGAAATTAATGTGGATGGCAGTATTGTAGAAAAATACTCAGACAAGACAGACAACTAGAGAAATATTCCAAATATGGTTGGAAGGGGATTTCATCTTCCACTGTCCTGGACAAAATGCTGTAGGATATAACACTGTAATGTGAAACACAGGAATCTAATTAAGCCTCACAAAAGTAAGCTGTTTTATAAAATAGTCTGTTTGACTGACATGTATTTTGAGCCTAACTTTCCAACTGTAGTAGTGCACCATTACTAATGTGTGTGCTCAGCACATGAAACACAAGCTACATTATCTAACAGTAGGAAACCATGAGATGAGAAACCAAAACCAAAACACAATCTAGTCAATATATTTAGTCAATACTTTTATCTTTGAAAAGGGTCCCAGAAGCTTTAATGTTCACCAGAGATCAGAATCTCGAGTTTATCTGCACCTTCAGAGAATAACATCTCCATCAGCAGTCCTTCTGGCATCACTAATTAAAGAATAATCTACTGATGTACTGACATGAGCTGGAATACAAGAGAATTCACACAAAACTGCTTTGGAATGAATAGTCCTGCAATTCTAAAATCCCAATGCACTAAGCCATGCTAACTTTAGTGCCATTTGGTGGGAAAAGCAATATAGATATCTGTAAA
This sequence comes from Irena cyanogastra, assembly GCA_013397155.1. NCBI lineage: Eukaryota > Metazoa > Chordata > Aves > Passeriformes > Irenidae > Irena > Irena cyanogastra. The sequence goes on along the minus strand of VWZV01006848.1, from coordinate 681,960 downwards.
CATGCTTAATATGCAAATGAGAATATAATTATATTTTAACATCTTCCCTTAAAGTTTAGGTCATGTCATATAAATATGATCCAAAACTTTGAGACCATAATAATTTTTTATAGTTATAAAGGCTCTGTATGCTCTCTGCCCAGAATTTAAGGACTCAGTAAACATGCCCAAATGCATGAAAGCAAACATGCATTTCTATTTTCAAAAGTCAGAAGCGTAGCTATACAGCCAGAGTTCTTGCATAGAGATTGGAATTTTTCTACAATTTTAACAGCACAAAATGAGCAGCAAGTTATCCATCTTCCTTCACTAATCAAACAAGGAAAAGAGGAATTAAAAAGAGACTTAAGCAATTTCATTTTTATTAAACCAAATGGATGATGCGGCTGAAGTTTAGTAGAAAATGCCAGACAGTTATAAACAGCTATTTTCTCTAAGAGAAAAAGGCATAATGATACCCACAGGTTTGAAGCTGAAACTCAACAAATACACACAAGAAATAAGGAATATCCTGCTAATGAAGATAATTAGCAACTAAAACAACAACTGGGACAATTTTTTCACAATTTATGGATGTTAGGTAAAGAAAGCATCAGTCATTTCTTGTACAATAGGCTTTGCACTTATCAGTAATTGTAACAAGCTTTATCTGTATTGGTTCCTTTCTAAATTCCTTTTAACACTCCATGAACTGGAGACTGTAGGTCCTACTGATGCCTTTGGTGACACTAATGTTGCATTCACTTAATGTCTATCAAGATTATTTTCATAAATACATTATATTGAATCACAGCCACAGCTGATCAGCACATACACCCAACCATTTCTCACCCTTTGTGTTTTGCAATTAATGGACTCCTCTTTATGACAGTGTCATGTGATTAACCACTAAATCTCACAGTTCACACTGTTGTACCTTACTTCAATTGTGCTGCTGAAGTTCCCTATGGGATAAATATAATCTAGCCTGATCTTTCCCTTTAATAGCCACACTTCCCATTGTCATATTGTTTCATGAGTGTGATCCAATTATTAGAAAACTCCTTCTGATGATACCAAGAAGCAGATGAAAGCTGTATTCCACTGAGGAAACTGCTGAATTATTGGTCTGACATTCTTTCTAATGCAAATAAAAGGAAACCTAGAATACTCCAGAATCAACAAGAGAAAACAGGACTGACATCACATTTTCACTCACAGATAGGCAGACCTGAGTGACACACGTTGCTCCAATGGTTGCTATGACTGAAGGGGAACTAAAGAGAAGCCAGAGAGGGGCTCCTGGTTAGGAACTGTAGTGATAGACCAAGGACTAATGGTACAAATTGAAAGAGAGGGAGTTTAGATATTAGGAAGAAATACTTTATTGTGAAGGTGGTGAGGCCCTGGCACAGGCTGCCCAGAGAAGCTGTGGCTGCCCCATCCCTGGCAGTGTTCAAGGTCAGGTTGGATGGAGCATCCTGGTCTAGTGGGAGGTGTCCCTGCCCATGGCAGGGGGCTGGGGCTGAATGATTCTTTAGGTTGGTTGTAATCCTTAAAATTCTACATGATTCCATGATTCTATGAAATGGTTTGCTGAATATAATTATTGTAGACTGACAAGGCACATTTCCACAGTGTCCCTTCATAAAACAAGGGACCCATATCTGTGTTTACATGAGGCAGAGGGATGGACAGATGGAGAACAGACTGAAAAGTCTCCATGGGCACAAGGTGGGAAAATAAAGCAAGGAGTCTATCAGGATGTAGACACTGGGAGTTGAAGTTGGTGTCTTCAGGGCTTGATTGAGATTACCTGGTGCACCAATCATTACATTAACTAGGAATCTCTCATCCTTGAGCCAAACACATCCCTAAATTTTTGCAGGATCAGGATCACTAAGAAAAATGTCTGACTTCAGAAAATCATTGCAATATGTGAGCTGAATTAAAATATGTAGCATTGTTGGGAAGTGGTAAATAGGAACTCAAGAGCAGCAAAATATAACAAGAAAATGAGAAACAGATATTAGAGAATAATTTTTAGCAAGATAATGTCTTTAGAGAAGTAAATGTTCAGAACAATAAAAGAAGTAAACCAATAATATATGTATTCCTTTAATAAAAGCAGAATGTGATACTCTATTTTTAATTGAGTAAATTGAAATGTAGTATGCAATTTGGTATTATTTAATCCTTTGGCTAAGTTTCTTTAAATTTTTTAAATTTATAATGATTTCTTGAATTATTACTTATGTAACATAGGACTGAAATGCAAGCTTCATAAATCATCTCATACCATAAAAAAATTGCTTTATTTCTTATTACAAGGGTGTTATAGAATTCTACAATGTCATCCCATAGTCTGCCCACTCTTTTTTAACTTTCTAAAAGAAAGATTGGAAAAGTTCATGCATGAAGGCATTAATACTTAATATTCTGCATTAATATATTTGCAGACAAATTATCAGTCTATTTTTGCAGACAGCAGTTTGAAGACAATCCTACAAAGACATACATACTTCATAATTTTTTATTATTTACCTGGAGTAGACTTATTCATTGTAAAATTAATCAAGGTACAAATCTCTACAGAATGTAAGTCAGGATAGTATCATGTCTGGGAATATATTTCTACAGATATTAACAACCCCACAAATTTGGGGANATATATATAATATAATCGTAATTGTAATTTGCATCATGAAAGACAATGAGAGTTATCTAAGTATTTTTAGATTGCAAGAAGACTTTCAAAAGAAATGCAGTCTTGAAAAGTAATAAAACCCTCTCTTTTAAATCACCAATAGCTTTAGTTCAGCAAAAGCATCACTTGCTGTTTGTTTCTAAAGTCTCTATTTTTCAGTTTTTAAAATTATGGTCAACATTTTCTTTATGGTTTAATTTTCTTTTCAGGGCTTCTCCTTTTTATACTCTCATTTTCTACCCAAACTGAAATAATGCTATTACCTTACATTCACATTTCTAAAACCTTCCAGTAGCTTTGAAGTATTATTGTCCTCATTAATATACAGCACTTTCCAATTTAGTACAATCTAAGAATGTAATTCAAGGTCTATTCCTCCTCCACATCATTTATGAAATTGTCAAATAAAATTAGACTTATCACCAAACCTGGCAGTCCTTTAATGAGCAGTTTCATCTTGGTTGTAATTATTTTTTGTTTGTGTATATTCAGTGATTTTTCATTCTACTTCCCATAAATTATAGCAACTTTTACATTTTACCCAATGGAAATCGTAATTTTTCCCTTTTCACTTTGGAATTTCTATCTACCACATTACATACATTGCTTTATGCCTATATAAAAATTTGAAGAAATATTTAATATTAGGAAGCCACCTAGCAGAGTGTTTTGTTGCATTTTCTTTCTCTTTAGTTATTGTTGATGTTGCTGCTTTTGCTGCTAATTATTTTAACAGGAACTTAAAGGTAGTTACACATATTCATGAGGCAGTGCATAAACCTACTGGTCTCTGTTTCCTCACTGTCTCCTTAGACTTTCTCCCATTATTCCAGGATGTTTCTAAGGTAATTCTCTCACCCTTCCTTAATTACTCTATTTATAGAGTTTGCTTTTTCATATTTTCTGATACTTTCTTGACAGTTGGGGAGGTTTTTTTAGAAAAAAAAAAAAAACAAACTAAAATTACAAAAAATATATTCATTAGTTGCCATTAATAGTGCCTTATCCAACTAGCACAAATTTCTGGATTTAAGTCATGATCCTGAAAAATTCCTTTCTTCTACATGGCAAGTCTGTAAACATTAAAGGGTCCCTCTCACAGTTTTCATATGACAAAATTATACCTCACTGATTTCGATGGGCTAAAATTGTGAAGATTCTGTGAATTTGAGGGAGTTCCCACCATTAAAGTTGCAAAAGAAATTTATTTCATATTTAAATCATTCAATTAGTATTACATCAAAGGAATTATTTAAAATAAGCAAGAATGTAGATTTCAAGTCATCTCAGTACAATTCATTATTGCAGAACACCTATTTTTCACCACTGAAACTCTAGCTAAAATAATATTTTCCTTTGCAGTGCAAATTGTGGAATTTCTGACCTCTACCACTAAAAAAAATAAACCTGGAAAAATAGGGCAAAATAATCATCCCTTTACCACTGAACACTATCACTAAGAAACTGAATTTCAGTCTTGGAAGAAGAAAGATGAATGATACCATAAATATGTAACATTTCAGTGTGGTATAAGATACCACCCGCTATTATCAAGTTATGATTAACATTATCAAATGCTATTATCAAGCTCTATTATTATAGATCTGCTGCCACACAAACTGGAGTATTCTCTTCAATTTTCAATCTATTTTGTTATAGGTGTGTTTGGCTCTGACTCTTGCATCTTTGGTTATTATATTTCTATAAAAGCCTTGAAGATCATGTAAATAACAGCTACATTTATATGAAAATCTTAAATTTTCTTTATTACTAGAACACAGGTAAAATTTAGCCAACAATTTTGGGCAGTTAAGTATTTTCCTTCAGCACATTTTTGATTCACCCTTTCCCAAGCACACTATATATACAAATTGAACATCAAAATGTATCCTTGGGCAGCAGAACAGATATTCACAAGGTAATTATCTTTAAAGACTCTTTATCTTTTGAACTAAAGATCTTGAGGTCATACAGCCTTCATGATTGCCAGGTGGACAGAAATACCAGTTTTCAAACTGTGGTATCTTGGATTTTGTGATTTGTGTCTCATGTCATTAAAAAAACAACTTTTCATTGTCTAACACAGCAGCTAAATGAGCCATGCACTATTTCTATTTACTATTCATGCATCTCTTCTCATATTTACCTTTAACAATCAATATTCTACTTATTAATCCATGACAAGCTGTTAACCAGTAAATGGAAAATTCTGGTAGTTGTTATAAAATTATCACACTCAACCTTTTATGACTTCCTGAGGTCACCTTTCTGCAGGAACAAAATGGTTCAAGTTGCATCGCACTACAGTTCAGGAATTTCAGCAGATGATTAAGAATAGCTGTTAATGCTTAAAATGCATCTGTGTTGTCAATTGAAACAGTATTATGAGAAAGAAAAACTGATTCCACTGATTTCCCATATTTGATAAAAATCCTGCTGAGTAATAATCTGAAACCTGAAAAAACACTTCTGTGGTCACCAGCCTTACAAATATATTTCTTCCAGTGCTTTACCGCTCAGGGGCTATCCAAGGAAAATAAGAGGTCACAGTTCATGCTCATTACTTTCTCATTTATATCTTATGATTTTGAGATTACAGGTGATATTAATGGAAGTAGAGAATTGATGTATTGATCAAAGAGCATGTTTAGCACAGAGAATTCTTTGTGCAGTCCTGACACTGTTATTTCAACCTCAAGGTAGAATTCCAGTGCTCTAAAAGTAACTGAAAATTTGCACCTGGTATTTTACGTGAGCCCGTAAATGCAGGCACACGAACTTGAAATGGAAAATCCTTGTGATTATTTGGGTACTCTCACAAAAACATGCCTCACTTTCAGATGGAAATGGATAAGACTGTTCTACACAATTTCAAACAGGAATGAGCAGTTGGGAGGCAGAATTGATGGTTAGTCTTACAAATAATATTGTCAGAAGAACAAATGAGTCTCACATGGGTTTGAGTGCATTTAGTTAAGAAATTATAGGGCCTCAAACTTTCAGAGGACTAACATCTCAAACAGGTTTTCTAAAGGAATATTTCATTTTAAAGGATAGCTGGCCAAATTTAGGGATTTATAATAGCAGGGAATTCAACTGTCTACAATAGAAACTCTCTTCCTGTCCAGCATTGTATTATCTCTGTATATTTCATGCAGCAGACAGGATGGCAGAGGGATATTCAACCACTAACCACTAAGTTCTCATTACATCCTACATTCCCTCCTTTCTCCAATTTTAACCTTTTAAAATTAAAATCTTCAGTTGCAGATTTTTTTGTTCACCATCCTATTTAACTTGTTTCAGTTCAGAAGGAACTGATACAACATCCTACTCCACATTTAGGACTTTTTTATTTGTTGTATATCAAAAAACACACAATTATCACAGGGGTTTTTTGATTCAGTAGCAAGACAGTATTCCTGTACAGAAATGCCAAATTATTCTCCTATCTGATTGCACTGTTGGGTCATGGAATCCCTCATGGAGACAAAGCAACTGCTTACTGTTAAACAAGACTATCCAAATCATGAATATAATGCTGGGTTTCTCTAGGGACAAGAAAAACAATCCCATAAAAAGCAAAATTATAACAAGCAATGTGCTGGTTGAACTGCATTTCATTTTCCATTCAGTAAGCAGTCAAAATAGAAAAAGACTATTGTGCTGGGTATGTAAATTTAAGGAAAAAAGGCACGCTGTTTTGACTCTATAATATGGATTATTTTAAACAAAATGGCAGCCATCATCAGTGTCTGTTGCTTTAAAGCAGAATACTGTACAATACAGATAGAGAGCACCTTTGCATATCATGTTGCTTACACCACACCATAAGTGTGTGTAGGAATAACACAGGAGTAACCCTGGCACCTGGAGCCCAAATGATCTCTCAAGTTCTGTGTGACAGTTTCTTTCTAAATAACATACAGTCAGCATAAAACCATCAGAGAAGTGTTTTCTGCCCTGATGTTCTGCAAATTGAGGATTAGAAGTGATGCTCAGCGTTTCAGAAAGAAATCATTATCTAGTCATTAACTTTTCTTTTACCCTCCCTCTCTCCTTAAAAAACCGAAGTGTAAATGAAGCTGTTTAAGAAATAACATTGCAAACAACTAAATGCTTATGCCCACACAAATGACTAAATAGGAAGGTGAAACATAATTATGCTCATTTACAGTCTGATTTCTGACATCAAGCACTGAGTGTGCTCATTCACTCTTTTATGGGCAAACACCAATTTTTAATTAATTCACTCAATTTGAAGAAACCAAGTCAAACTGTTGAGCACATTTAGCAATTATATTTTAAAACAACAGAAAGATAGTGAATATACATCTTGTTTAAGTAAAATAGGAATCTCATTAACTTGAAAAAGATATTGCTCATCTTCAGAGAGAAGCAGATACAACAGTTACTTAAAAAAGGAAAAACTGAAGACTGGAAATAGTACAGTACACATAATATAAATAGAGATTGTGTCAATTAGGTGGGATTATTAATACACTGGCAACTGAGTCTGTGGAGAAAGACATTGTTGAACAATTGTGTTTGTTTGTTTCAGTATAAAAGTCAGATGTAATTACTTTTCAAATGCATTCAGTTGACACTCCACTACAGCTTCTGTAAGTACATTTGTGTGTCTGCATGGCCCTCAATATTACGGTATTTTGAAGAATTTTGTCTTCTCTCCTGTTAAGTACCACCTATTCAGAATGTCAAGCATTATTCTTCAGAAGGCTGCATGGAAGTTGAGCATGCAAAAATGGGCAAACACACTGCTCAAACTGCAGGACTCAGTATGTTTACAAAAGAAAGCTTTTATACACACTCAGCTAAATCTGAGTGGGCAGCCCTGGGAACCTGACCAATATGTTTCTAGGCTTTTAAATGCATCTGTAGCATAGGCAATGATGATACATTCATTTAATAGGTTAATGTATTTAAATAATTGGCAAGTTCAATGATAAAAATACTTATTTTTCACTTGCTCTAAGCACTACAAATATATCTAAAACAATTTTCTACTGATTTTACTGTGTAGTCAAATACATGCAACCACTGCTTTATGAGATAACTTACTTCTTACCCAAAACTTAATCATAAATATTTAGTATTGTTTAATATCAGTGAAAATTTGCATACAATTGAACTTCAAATACAGTTTCAGACTCTTCATCATTCAATGTGCATCCATGATGCCTTTAATCAGAATAAGGTACTTGTAAAGTGTGGACAATACATATGCCAATAAATCTTCAGCATGTACAAAGCAAATCTTTGGGTAAAAAAAAAAATTGATAATAATTTTTTAATAAAAAAAACAAATTCAGCAAGGCAGAAGCCTTCCTGTTTCTGTACTTTCTCTGTGACTACACTTTTTTTTGTGTAGTAAAGTATAACTCCACGTGAATCTCCTGCTTGGTTTACCTGTTGAAAACATTCATAAAAATGCAATAAAAGGAGGCAATACAGTTCATTTACAGCTCAGCACTGAGGGATCTGTGACCCATACTGCTCGAGCTCTGAGTAATAACAATTTCTAAATGAGGCCAGTACTGTATGTGGTGCACACCATTTTCTTTTCTTTCTAATGTCACAAGGTGCAGCAGCTTCATAGAGGAGAGAATTGTGAAAGATGCACTGGCTTTAACTGGATGTCCCAGCTGAAAGCCCAGAGGACGGTGGTGAATGGGGTTGCATCCAGTTCACAGTTCCCCCAAGGATCAGTGGTGGGGTCAGTTCTGTTTCATCTCTTTATTGATGATCTGGACAAGGGATTGGGTGCACCCTCAGTCAGTTCACAAGTGACACCAAGTCAGGCAGGAGTGTTGATCTGCTGGAGGGCAGGAAGGCTCTGCAGAGGGATATGGACAGGATGGATCATTGGGATGAGGCTAACTGTATGAGGTTCAATGAGACAAAGTGCCAGATCCTGCACTTGGATCACAACAGTACCTGGCAGCACTACAGGCTGAGGGCAGAACAGCTGGAAAGTGCCCAGGGGAAAATGCCCTCGGGGTGCTGCTGAACAGGGGCTGAACATGAGCCAGCTGTGGCCAGGTGGGCAGGAAGGCCAGTGGCACCTGGCTTGTAGCAGCAGCAGTGGGGCAGCAGGACCAGGGCCGGGAGTGTCCATCTGTACTGGGCCCTGTGAGGCCACACCTCGAGTGCTGTGTCCAGTTCTGGGCCCCTGGTGACCAGAGTGACATCGAGGGGCTGGAGAGTCCAGGGAAGGGAACAGAGCTGGGGCAGGGTCTGGGGCACTGCTCCAGTCTGGTGAGGAGCAGCTGAGGGAGCTGGGGGGGCTCAGCCTGGAGAACAGGGGGATCAGGGGAGATCACTGTCACTTATCACTGTCACTGATCATTTATCACTGTCTACAACTCCACAGACAGAGGCTGTAGCCAGGTGGGGGTCGGTCTCTTCTCCCTCTAACAAGTGATAGAACACTCAAATTGCACCACGGGAGATTCAGATTGGATATCAGAAAGAATATTCTTTGCTGAAAAGGTTGTCAAGCCCTAGAACTGGCTACCCAGGGAAGTGGTAGAGTTGCCATCCCTGGAGTTAATTAAAAGAAGTGTAGGTGTGGTGCTCAGTGACATGGTTTAGGGGTGGGCTTGGCAGTGCTGGGTTAATGGTTGGACATTAATGGATCTTAAAGCTCTTTTCCAACCTAAACAATTCCGTAGTTCTGTGATTTCAGTCTTGATCACCAGGATCCCTACTCTACTCATGTTAACTTTCATTTTCAAAAGACAAAATGTCGTATGTTCTGTGAGGTCTGACCAAACAGGCACTCAGAAGAGAATGCCAGATATCCTTTCATGTTTGAACTAACATTACTGACTGCAGCATGTTTACACACAAAGAAAATGTTAAATTAATGTAGTTTATTTACACATGTTGATGTAAGTATGTATGTAAACCAATGCACATACTGCAGCTTTGCATAAACAAAACACTCCTCTTAAGGGAACTATGAATAAAAGCTTTATTTAGCACAGCAGTAATTTATCCTCTAAACAACTTCACACAGTTAGAGGGAATAAAGTGAAAAACAAAGGAATATAAATGATTAAAAGCTATTTGCTGTGATACTTCACTAGAAATGAAGATTATAGAGGCCAAGAAATTTCCAGTCAGGACAAAAGGCTTTTTAAATCTTTTAAATCTTTTGTTGTGCCTGTGACTACAGGTTGAAATGATTGATTTTCCTCTATGACAGTGTCTTAAATTGTGTGTCACATAGTCAAAATTTAAAGCTTGATAGGTCCACAGTACAGTTTTAAAATCATTCAAAGAAGCTCAAAATTTAATTAGGAAAAACATTAGACCAATTAAGACAAAATGGTAGTATAAAATATTAAGGTAAAACATGTATTAGTGTGACATTTGCATTTTTATGAAGTATGAATCATAAAGAAATAAAAACTGCTGCTAAATTTCAGTTAAGCCCCTTTTAAAAATCTTGTTTCCATGGCAATGCTGAGGATGTAAGATATGGATTTTTTTATTTAAAAAAAAAAACCACAACAGTTTAAATGAGAAATAGCAACATCATGGCCTCTTTTCAATTTTCTAATATGCCCAAGAGGCACAGAAAATAAGTCACCAAGACATCAATGCCAGGATGAATGCAGGAGGACTGACCCCTACTTATTCCACTGGTTTGCAGTATGCTGCTAAATAAACACATTCACCAGTGTAATTCTGCTGCAAACACACTAATTGTTAACAGGCAACAGTATTTTTGCAATCTGAAGGCCTGGTAGAGCCCATTCAATCAGAAAAGCTTAATAACAGCACTCATTACCAAGATGAGCTGAAATTCCACTACAAAGGCTACCTATGACAAAAGTAACCAAGTGATTATTCTTTTACATTCCAGATCTAAGAAAAGTTGTTCAAGTCTCTAATGAGTAATCAGGGATTGAGGTTTCTAGGCTACAAAAATCCTGTTATGGCAAAAAAGGCAGAAACCTAACACCCAAATCAATACTGTATTACACTCTCCACAGGCAAGAGCTGCTGGGTCAGGAAAATCATGAAAAATTCATAGTGAAGGTGGTCAAGTCATCCATAAGATAGAGAAAATAATGCTATATCTAAAGATCCCTTGAGCAATCGAAGACATTTTATAGATTTCACCATGGATAAGTGCTGGTTTGTCTCATCTCTGTACCTTAATACTGTTCCTCTCTTATTTCTAACAGTAAATGAGGATGGTCTGGTCTATATTTACTGTCTTTCCTATTTACTTTATTAATTTCTCTGTCTTTGTGCTCCACTGTTGTTGCAATAGCTACCCTCAAGAGAATTCTGAGTCACTCCTGCTAGAAGAAAAAGCAGGTAACACATCTTGGAGGAGTCTTCCACCTAAATTCCTCAGCAGGTATGAGCATAATTCAGGCTAAGAGAAAAAGTTAGGCATGTCCTGCTCCTTTTTAGGACATCACTTCTGCAAAGGGGAGCAAACAACAGCCTTCATTTTTATCAAGTCAAAACTCTCAAGCACAGAAAAATACCATTTAATTTCATATAAGGGCAATAGAAGGAAAAGAAGTGTTTCAAGACACACATATGAAAAAGATTTGAGCATGATTAATAACTGGGTTCATTCCTCCTGCAGCATCAAATTTATGCTTAAAAAACAACAGTAAAAAAAGTAAAACGGCAAAGCAGGTCCTCCTTTTATATAATAAAGTAAGTAATAAAAAGGAACCCTAACAATAGCAAGAAGTGATAGAAATCTAACTGCCAGATAGAAGACACAGCACTTTCTAAAGCTTCATAAACATATCTGAAAACTGGGAAAAGGTACATTCTTCCACAATGCACAGAAATCCAAAGCTTTCCAGCAGGATGAGCTGCACAGTTATCCCACACCTGTAAAAGATTTAAACATTCTATGATTCAAGACACAAGACACTTTATGGAAAATGGATATAGTCATGATTAAATCTGTTATGCCAAAATAAGATAAACAACGTAAGAAAGATCGTGCTTCTCTCTGCCACTGAGGAAAAAGAATCAAATTAAGGATGAAAACTGCTAGTCCATTTTGTCAATTGTCTGCAGGATGCAGTACTGTCTCCTGCTCTGTAACAGCAATCCCTATCTACTGAGCCATTTAAGAAACTGTTAAAGTTCTTTTATTGTGTTTAAAAAATATTATTCACCTGTGAATGTAATTGTCCAAGTATATTGCCTCTCCAGATACACATCAGACTCAATCATGTGCAAGTTCTTGGAATAATCTAGAAAAGAATGAATAGAGAGGCAAACACGTTCTCTCTTAGACTTGGATGTGCTGGACATGCACCTAGAACACTAATAAACATCCCTGACCTTGTTATATAAAGTCAGTCAAAGACACAGAGAGCAATTCCATACATCAAATGTATTTCATGTATTTTGTTTGATTTCTTTTTCTTTCTGAAAATTAGGAAAGAATATTGGGAGCTAAAAAGCAGGAAAAAAATTAATTTGGACAATAGTGGAAGACTTAGCTCTGAAGGTTTACACAATTTTACTTGAAAGCACAGGAGAGAACTTACAGAGATTGGTGCCAAGGAATATAAAGGCCAATTTTCCAAGGTGCTAATAGTACTGAAATGTCACTAAAGTCAATGGAAACTCAGGTTATTTTGCACTTCTTAGAAAATGTTTGAAAATAGCGAGTCCATAACAGGGACCTTGTGAAATCACTTGTGGCACCTGTATTCCCCTAGCAGAGCAAATATCAGTGTAGAAAGCAGAGGTTATTTTGAAGTAGAGGGGTGAAATCAGCTGCAAGATAAAAAAAGGATTTATTATTGGCATCACGTAGCATGATCAGGCAGTATGGATTCACAACATGGGCCAGCACCACAAAAGATGATACATATTAATATGTGTCACCAGTACACTGCTGTATGAAAAACAGTGTTCTAACAAACTTACCAACGATTGTTCTTGAATAGTAGATCAGAATATTTAAGGTTTGGGTGTTTTTTTTAACTACATTGACCAATGTCCAAACCTATTAAAGATTTACCAAAAAAGTTTCCCAAATTCAACGCATTATGATTCAGTAAGAAAACAAGTTTTCTAGAGAATGACACAAAGTGTCACAAATGACATTTCTGGAGCTGCCAGTACTTCGCTATACATGGATCAATATTTTCACCCAGGTGAATATAGCAAAATGTTACCTTGGCAAGATGAGAGGACTGGAAATCCGTATCTTTGAGAAGCTCTGGTGCTTCAGTGAGAGCTATGTATGGGGCTGAAACACTGATTTTTCTCAGAACCCTCCACTGCCACCAGCTGAACTCTGCTGATTCCAGAGTAACCCAGCCTGTGGCCAGGGAACTTGGTTATGCCTCAAGTACCTCATCCAGAAGTTTCCATTTACGTGGCTTAGGTTTCAAGTTCTCTGGGTTAAAAGACTTGCAAGAGTAGCACAAAAGATGCCACTTGTCTTATTTTAGCTTATGGGTGTTTACTATGTATTAGCAGTAACATGGTTATTTGCATGGCAGACAGAATTTTGCCTTTTTCATTTCTACCCACAGAAGTTCTCTAAAACATTCTGTTCTAAGACATTCTCATAATAGCATGCAGATACAAAAAATATAAGTTTCATTAGAAAAGAATGAATTACTGGGAAAAGGAATACACAATTTAAATAAACAAAATCAGTGTTTCTTACACTGCTAAGGATACTCCCTAGGAGAATGTTCAAAACTTTGCATTTGTTCTTGTTAATTATACACTTCATCTTCAAAACCAGGGAAAAATGCAAAATATTTTTCATTCATTTTCCACATATAGATAGCATATGTATTAATAAAATAATCTTTGGGTGTAGTAGAATACATTTTACATCCTGATAAGCATTGCATTACACACAAAGTAAAATGGCTGTATCATTTACTGTGCTCCTCTCATTTGATATCTGCAACAGCCTGCATCTTCTCACAATATTCTAACTTTACATTAGTACAAAACACAATTTCATAAATTGCAAAGGTCTGTATGAACAAGGAATGTATTTTAATACAGAAAACTTGACACTATCACTGCACTTTTCTTCATAAATATTCTTTTCTTTCTTTGACATTTTTTTGGCTTACACAACAGGGTGCCAAACATTTGTGACAGCTTACAATAGAAAAACAATATTGCTTTTAGTTAACAATGTTAGCTATGAATATATATTGACAGCATTTTCACTGCAGATTTGCTGCCAACATAATACAAAGCAAATAGCATTCAATATGTTGGAACACTCAGGGGAATTAAAGAGTTTCAAAAACAAATTTATGGCATTAGGTGCTGAATGCTAAATCTAATGAAAATGCAAATTCAGAAGTATCTCCTGCACATACTTCATGCAAAGGAACACAGTTTGGCAAAGTGATAAAATTAAGATTGTTTAAGTCAGAAGAAAATTATGTTAAAATGCCTCTGCTTGTTTGGCTTTTTATAAAGCCAGATTTACCACAAAGATTAGTTTCTTTCCAAAATTCTTTCTGCTTTTCTTCCTTGAAGTACATCACAGAGAGATCATAAAAACACCTCTGAATTCAAAATGCTCCCAAATGTTTTGAGAAAATACAACTACATCATTGTATAATTTTAATATTTGTAGCTTCACTACTAATCATATACGAACCCAAGCATCACTTTTCCCTTGAAACAACAGAAGCTGAGTTTTCCATCCAAATCTGTACAGTTATTATTATCTACAAAACAAGAAAAGGAGTGTATAGAAATTATGACTTAAATCTTATTAAAATACAGTCATTTACTGCAACATTATAGTCTCATCTCCTATATATTAAAATGTATTTTTAAAACCAAATATTTATTGACCGTACCTTATAACTGACATGACACTAATAGTTTTTAAACCATTTACAAAGCTAATTAATAGAGGCTAACCTTACCACAATGCCAAGAAAGAAAAAATTGATCAGATTTTGTAGCTGTCAAAATAATAATATTTTTAGGTGAATTTTTAGGTGAATTTGGTATTTATCACGACTGAACCATAACAAGCTGTTCAACACTTATATCTAACAGTCCTCATAAGACATAAAAATATTATCTAAGTTTTAAAATAACTTGTTTAGATAGACATAAAATTATACTGTTATAAAAACAAATTCTTCATAGCTTGCACTCTGGTATTAGTGAAGGCATTTTGTACTCTAAATAACAATGAAAAAAGGAAAAGAAAAAAGAAAAATTATTTGTAGAACAATATTTGGCTTTAAGCACTGAAGTGTAAAATTATTATAATCCATAATTATCAAACTCACTATAAGACACAGAAATTTATGAATTTCAGGTTTATTAGAGAACTGAATGAAACACATTTCAGGCTTAAGCTGGGCCATCACACTCAGTTTTCCATGAGACTCACACTACTTGCATTATAGAAAAGCCTAAACTGCAAAATTATACAGTACTTCCCACTCTGGCGAGAGAGCCACTACTCCACATTTAGATCTGCAAAGGAAAATCACGAAATGCAAAGCCTCCCTTTTGCTAAGCTATGAATTTCAAAATGTGCTTTCGAGCTCACCCAGTGCAATATGAACCCATATTCTATAAGCATCAAACAAGCTGATTTTTTAGTAGCTGAAAGACTCTTAAACTGGTGAAGATGGAATAAACACAGTTAATTTGTTAACGTCTACTCTGCCTCTTTTCACTAACTGTCAAGGAAATCATATTTTACATTTTTTCAGTATGTGCTTGGAAAGGATTTCCCAGTAACCTACACTAAATATCACTGAAGGGTGACAACAGAAATCAATATGTGTCTCTGAAGAATAATCTAGCCAAACATTTACATTTAGAAAATTCATTTGTATCTACGCATGAGAAATTCCTGG
>VWZV01006848.1:570808-666355 GCA_013397155.1 Irena cyanogastra | reverse complement strand
GAAATTATCTCCCTGCATACATGCCATCTCTTTTTATAGGCTGATTTTTATATGAACAGGCTTTCAATCAATAAAATAAATATATATAACTACATGAAAAATAACAATTGACCTAGGTAGGTATATGTTAAGCTCTGGTTCAAAGAAATCCTTCTGCAGCCATAGGGAAGAGACAACCCACAAGGAACAGCTATTGTAGTTTCATCCTGGATATTCCAAAGCCATGGAATTGCCATTCCACATGCCTGCCAGGAAGGATATTCTGTTTAATCTGGCTATTGAGGTGATTCTAAACCTAACACTGGAGGGACTCAGCATCACTGTCAAATTTGCAGGGCCAGGAAATGCCCTGCCATGGACCCCACAATCCCTGTAATGCTCTGATTGTGAGATTAGTTTTGCCCACAGACTTCACAGAAGGTCAGAACACAAACACATGACAAGCTGCAAAGCTGCAATTCTGCTTCCCCTCCTGAGTAAGACACAATCCTGCATGAAACCATGCAAAGGGAAAGAAAAACCTGCTAGGAGAATCTGCACATTGGTGTAGTATATTACTTTGATTAAAGTTTTAATAAACATCTTATGCGAAGCTTCATGAGAATTTTCAGAGGGACAATGAACACAGCACCCTTCAAAAATTACCCTACACAATTAGAAAATTAAATAAGTGTTCTGTAGAGGACCATCAGTTCAAGGCAGAAAAAATTGCCATTCCAATAAAAGCTTGTTACAATGTTCAAGGTTAAGGCTCTGAATTCATGGATTTTGGTGTTCAGTAGGACAATACGTATCTCAAGTGGGCAAAAATTTTGGTAACACTGCTCTTCTCAAAGTTGAAAATTATAATAAGGAAGTAGTTGCCCAATTTGCTGTCTCTTATCTTGGAAAATTATTAGGGGAAAAAAGAGACTGGTAAACAGGACCCACAACCCTGCTCAGTGAATGGCTTAGAGAAAATAAATATTTTGGGGCAGATTATTTGTATTCCTTATACCAAGCTACTAAAAGCTCCAGAAAGATTATCCTTTCTATTACAATGCAAACGCCATTCAACAACCTGCACTAGATTTAGCAGAAAATACATGCAGTTGTTTTAAATCTATGCTGAATGTGTTCCACTGTATATACATCCTCTAGTAAAAGGAGTAATAAAAAACTCATTTCTACTTGAAAAAACCTGCCGAGTTTAGTTCCTACATAACATAATGCATATTTAGACTATCATGTTATTCGTAAAAGATGTCCAAACAAGATGATTTGATGTTGGAATAGTCATCTCAGAACAACCAGAGCAATGTAAGGTAAAGTAATTGTCAAGTCAATCTCTAGCTTACACTTTATTGCAGAAATAAATTGAACTCTGCTCTAGCTTTTTGACACGTAATTCTGATACTAATGGGTTCAAATCCATTTCTCTTTGCTCTCCTTCCTAACAGGAAGCCTTATGTAATACTGTGTCAGAAATCTACCAGTTACTGGCTAATGTTTCCCTTAAATAAAAAGTCTCTGCCTGTAATAGTATTAACAGCTGCCATCAGTTTACAGTAATGAGCCACAGTTCATCATGCTAGTGCTACTATGAAAATTAGAAGCTTCCATGGAGCTTCTCAAATCACAAAAAAAATTACCAGAGCCATCCTGAACTGTGGTGTAACAGCAGATGTTGCCTAACCAGGGTGTACAGGTCAAATTCTAAACTGGGGGAACTGTACTCAATCATCAGAATCACTCACCTGATTATTCTGCATTCTCTATATAAAATACAGCAGCTCTATGTTAAGAGTCAGTTTATAAATCCAGTGTTAATTTTCCTTAATTTCTCAAACCAAAAAAAAATGCACATTTTAGAGCATTTCACAGCTTCTTCAATAGATAAATTACAATATATTTTGCTGAAAGAAACATAATAATTTAACTATATATAACGTAATAGCTCAGGTAACCTATACAGTTTTCCAGTTTGAATTAACAGTAAAAACAAACAAAAAAAAAAAAAGAAAAGAAAAGAAAACTAGCTACAAATCATGGCATTTTAATTTTATTTGGTCCCTAAAAAAATTGCAAGTGCATTTCTTAATGTGTGATAACTCCAGAGTTTTATAAAGTAAGCATATACTTATAAGCACTATAGCAAAGGAACAAAATATTTAATTGAGATCAGGATGGAATTTTTCTGTGGCATTTAACATTGTAGGAACTTCGCTCCCTCAGAAATCAATGGGAGACATAGATTATTCTAATTTTTTAAAAAAAATTAATTATTCTGAATTTTAAAGATAAAAAATCTAAAAGCAGGAAAGTTCAAAATATTTCATCTTCACTTCCTCAATGTATGCTCCGACATTCTGATATAAAGACTTTTCAGTAATAAAAGGAAAATGAAACCAAATTGTATGGAAGACAATTCACTCTGGAACTAAAAAAGGGACTATTTAATCAAAAATCAAAAAGGTTTTAAATTGAATGAAAAGTAAGCATGTCACATAACTGACATCAAGATCATTACAGCCCTGATTTTGTTGATGACACGTATAATGTATTTTTGACATTTTGAGTGACAGATGCCACCATGATAGGAAATTAAACACACCTGGCCATTAGTTTCCTGTAGGCAAAAGGCAGTGTTAAGTCTGAAGAGTACAGTATGCGTGCAGTAATTACTGAACACTGGCATCCGAAATGTTCTTACAGACACCGGGAAAGAAAAAATTATGAATTTAACACTGCCTTGCCAAGAGTGCATATTTCACCAGGACAGATGTTGTTCTGGTAATGCTGACTATTTTCTGTTTACCAACCTACCTGCAGTCATTACTTTTAAAGGATGATTCCTGTCATGACAGCTGTGGATAATTTCATGGAGACGCACAATATATTGCACTTACCAAAGTTTCACATGCACCCTCAATCTATTCCAAGCACAACTGAATTATTGATCCAAAATAAAATTATACATACTTGAAAGGATTCCAACTTGGAAGAATCATCATTTATAAATCCAATTTTATACATGACCAATATAGGCACAGGTTTCCAAAATGGTAACATTATTTTTCTTCAAAATTTCAGTATGTTCAATTGATTTTTCTTTTTTTAAAATGTTGAGACACTCATGCAATCTATTTTAAATGTCATCACTTTATTTCTTATTTAATTATCATTTCATATGCCTTCCTCAGTAAGTAAATGATTATCTCAACTGCTATAGGTGTCATCTAACCCTATGCACTTTTGACTTATGATAAAATTGTACCACTTTCCAACACAGGGATCGGTAACACTACTTTTAAAAATACAAAGGCTCCTTTGAAATAATCCATTTTAATTTTTAATACACATTTCAAATAATTCAAGCTCTTCTCTAAGAGTAACAGACTCATATTACCAGGTGCAAAGGTAATATGAGGTCTCACAAAATTTGCATCATGATTCTGCCTCCATCCTTCTTTTCCCATTATTTCAAGTTGAAGGACATGTGCTACTCAATGAAATAACCTGCTTACCCTATAGTGAAGCTGTTACTAAAAAGATATTATCCAAATGCACTCACCTCAGCCACTTGTGTTTTCTAGGGACATAGACACAGATTTAGGCACATGTTCATACATAAAATATACATATGCACACAAATACAGCTTTAAGGAACTTAGCCAGTGCAGGATATGCAGCACAACATTGTCATACACAGGGATGCCACCAGATTAAATAAAAACCAGCTTAAAGTCCAGACTTTTGCTGCTTCTAAATTCCAAAAGGAATCCCAAAGGATACAAACACATAACTCTTATTTTGCACAACTGTTGTCCTATTTGCTAGTGAACACCAAAGAATTTTCACTGAAACCATTCTTTAATTCAGATTGATTTTTTACTTGATTTTTTCTGATGAAAATGTTTCAAGACATCTTTGTCTCCTTTTTAATCTTACAAAAATGATTATAACTTCAATCTTTATGCAGTATTTGCTTTTCACCAAGGGAAAATAAATCATGATATGATATGACATGATAATGATGAATGATAATGACTGACAAACCCAGCAGCCTTATCTGCATGTCAAAATTTAAATCTTGACCAAGTTCAGAACTGAAATCCACTATTTGATAGCTAAGAGAAAAGAAAAAACTTCACTCACATATGAAACAAATAAAAATTTGATACTGCTCTAACTAAATCAACACTGACACTACAGCAAGCAGGAAATGCAAAGTTATAGCAGTGATGCTACTCACAGTTACATCTTGAAGTCAAAATGGGAATGTGTGCTGGTAGTGTCAGCTGGGTTACTGACACCCATTTAACCTCTCAAATACAGATGGTTTTCAAGAAAAGTATCAGAACCAAGGAAAGAAAATAAATTCATATGACAAAACAAAACTGGAATATGAAAAAGATCAGGTTTTGCCTACCTGTTTAAGTGGTGACTAAAATACCAAGATACAGGAAGAGTGGGACATCTCTTTCTAGCATGCTAAAAATTCACGTAAGAGCACATAAAGATGGGTAACAGCTGGGGGCTTCCTAAGCAGAGAAAATTCAAATAATCTAGTGATTCTCCTTGCAAATTATTATAAACAGCTATTTCGAGAGATTACAGGAACTGACCAGAAGAGGATTAATAAATTATTAATGTAAATTATTAATAAATGAGTGATATATACCTAATTTATTAAGAAGGTATATGCAACGAAACACACTAAAGAAATTTTGCATTTAAGGTTGGTTAGGAATTGTTGCAAAAAATGCTTTATTCATTCACTTCAAAGGTATTCACTTCAAAATTTCAGATCCGTACTCTTTCATAAAAACATGCCCTTTTACATATGCATTTTCCAGAGCTAGGTAAATGCAATATAGCCTTTAATGCACAGTAAAGAAAATATCTGTCTTCTCAAATAAGAAGCTGGGAAGAGTATAAGACGTTATAAAGCATCTTGATAGCAGTAACTTAAATCCCCAAATGACAGTAGAGCAAAGCATGTCTGCTTAAGAAGAAGAAAGTAAAAAGGTAGCCTGTTTCCAACTTTAGCCTGCTTTTGATGTCATATTCACTCCATCTTACTTTGGATGCAGCTTCTGCAGGAATTAACTGCACAGAATGAGTTCTTAGGTCAAAAAAAAAGGTTGAGTACCTCAAAATATGCCTGCTTTTCTCCTTTCCCCCCCTGCTTCTCCAAAACGTGTCAGTTGGTATAAGGAGAGACATTATCTCTCCCTATACACGTATTACTCATATCTTTGAACAATCACAGCTGTAACATCATAAAGAAGCAGTTGTGTGCTAAGGATCATTGAATTGTTTTAGGACAGTAAAAAGAGGCCTGAACATATTATAAAATGCACTGGCAATAACAAATATTTCCTGAATATCTAATCAATTAAAGACAACAGAGATCTTACAGTCTTATATTTTACAAAACACTGTAGGACAAAAAACCATAAAATTCTACAATGACAGTTCCATGCATTCATAATAATGTCCAGCTACGATAATCTCTGTCTTACCTGGGCATCCTGTTTAAATTTCTGAAGAACAGGCTATCCTTTTTCCTGATCCATACTCACACATAAAAAATCCCAAAAAAATTCATGAGTCAAAATTCTAGTTTCAGTCCAACAGCAACTGAAGTAACAGAGAGAATGCCTTTGAAGTAAATAACATTTGGTTCTTTGATTTTAACCTCAATCTGGATTGATTTATTAACTGTAAGTAATGATCAAGTCTTAGCTGCCAAATATCCATTCTTCTCCTCTATCCTTCTTGGTATATTTTGTCAGTACCTTTGTGATGAAGAACTCCAAATGTGTTTATCAACACTTACAGAACAAAATTTGGCACTATTAGGAAACCCCTTCTGTTGGAAATTCTTTTTTTAATCTCAGTGAAAATACCATTTCTCAACATGATTCATCAGACAGCAAAGCTTCTCAGGGTACACACACACACAGAATTTGTCATGAGGCCTAGATGTGCATTACTTAGTGGTATAATATGGCTGCTGCGTGTTAAATCAAAAACTCTCAAATATTTTTAATCCTTTCATTGCTTTCTTGTATTTAACTTTTACCTCTTCTCAAATTGCTCAAAAGTAAATTTTCTAGGACAAAGATCATTTTTTCCAGTGTGGTTACAGTATCTGGAACAGTGTCAAGCACTTGCGAAGAACTTCTGGCCATGGCCCTCAAAAACAATAATCATTTTTTTCACCAGTAAAATCCTCCAATATCAGTATACCAGAATATTTTTTATAATTTATCACACATACACACTTTTCTTTTTTTCTCAAAAAGCTCAAATGAATCACTGTTGCTAGTAATATCATTAAAGCCATTCTAGCTCAGAGATAATCTTGCACCTGAAGCACTGTGTATTTAAAATACTTGAAATGCAATTGGGAGATGAAATTTGTTCATCCAATTTCCGTTTGCGCAGAGAAGAAATTTAGCAAAATCGTAGATGGTGTTTTAAGGGCCATGGCTGAAGTGAATTGGAAGCAAACCCTGCCCAGTAAAGAGCATTATCAGAACAGAGAGCAGCCTGTGACATGTATATAATTAGAGAAATTGAAGGCTTTGCCCATGAGACCATGTGTTCCACAGCAAATCCTATTTCCTTCACTCTCCCTTTCACGGAGATGTGTAAATCATAAAAGTCTGTGTGTTTTCCTTACATATAACATATCAGTTTCCTTTTTTCTTCTGCATACTGGTCTTAATTGAATTCACCAAACAAAGAACAAAAAACAATCATAGCTCAGATCTTTTCAGACTAACTGATTTGCAAGTCAGAAACCATGTAAGGAGACCAAAAGACCAAATTTTACATCTTGCAGGTATCTTACATGATGGGTCATTTCTTCCCATAAATATAAGGCATTAGTTTGTTTTTTTTTCAATCTTTTTTCTTTATTAAAAGAAGTATAAAATAAAACTGACAACAAAAAATGTCTGATGCAGAAGTCCAAATCATAAGGAGGAAGAAATTAATTTACCAACCTCCAAATTAAAAAAAAAGTCTGTTGGTTCTACTTCAACATCAGGAAGTGAACATCAAATAAACCAAGTTTATAATAAAATTCTAAAAATAATTCTGGAAGTATTAGAGCTGTCACTGGCATGGCACAGAGCTTAGCTCTATTACCTATGAAGCACAACAGTAACCTCAGACATACGTAACAGGAGCAAGGAAGCAATCACTCTAAAAAAGACTTCTGTATGATAGGGAAAAACAAATTAGGCCTGAGTTTCCATAGTGATACAGCAACAAAAGGCTGCTGCAATTTCCAGCTGTCTATAGTGAGGCAGTAACAGAGCAAAGGGACTCGAGATCCTTCTCTGTAAATTGGGATTAGCATACTCAGAATTATCCATTAAATTTTAGTTCCACACTATAAAGAAAACATTGAAGGAACTGGAAGAGGAAGAATAATAATAAAAGCAAGAAGTTCTGCAAGAAGCAAAATTACTAAATGCTATGGATTTGGATTTCATGGTTGGATTCTCTGGTATCTTAAAAATGCAAATTCCAATGAGTATTTTCTCCTATTCATCTCCTCCGTGGATTCTCTGATGTTTAATAAGAAATGATCTCATACTATAGCCTGTCTGCCAGTGGGAACACTAATGGGTCTCTTGCCCATCTGGCAGCCTGTTTTCCCGAAACTTACAGGAATTCCTGTCCAGTGGTGCTGAAACTGGCCAAGAGTAAGAAGCTATTGAAGGAGAAAAGAGAGGAGAGGGAACAGCAGCCACACAAACACCTAGGCTAGCATGTAGACAGTGTGATCATATAAGCTTTACCTCCTTGGGAAACTGGGCTAATTATCAAAGGACTGAAAGATTCACTTATGATGAAAATCCAAAGGCCCCAAAGCAGAAAAATACTTAAAAGGTAAAGTGGTCTATTGGATATAGGGCTGAAAGTACTAAACATGATAGCTAGGTTGAGACACAAATGATGAGAAATGTGATAATTTACAGAAATATAAATGTTAGTCAGGGATGATGAGGATTTATTTGTACCAAGAGGAGTTATTACTAAGCAGAATTGCAACTGGGAATTGTGGGATTAAATAAAGGAAAGCTTTAGGCTAAAAATCAAGCAACACTGTAAGTGAGAGGAGTCTATAAAACAGTTTTGACATAGGAAATGGAAGCACCATGACTTAAGAAAATTAAAACCAGAATGCAATTAATCTGTTTTCCTATAGAACAATCATGCATGGATGGAAAGATTGGCTGGAATGTCTAATTGGTCTTTCTTTTCATTTATCACTAGATTAATAATACAAAATACTGCACTAATAGGTAATACAAAAAACAAAAGTAGCTACTCTTTGTGAGTCCTTATCCAAAAGGCTGAAACCAGACCTAATATACATAAATGTATAGATGTCTCTTCTTCACACATCACTTATATGATACATCAAAAATAAATGCAACACTATCCCGGTAATGATTTATAGAGAGCTATTAAAATATCTACTTTTACACATAATGTGATCAAAAGTGCTCTGTATTTGTATTAGTGCAACATTTTGAAGCAATACTGAATAGTCTGGGCTTCCTTGTTACTGTTTTCTAGTAAAACATAAAATAAAATAACCAAAATGCAGAAAACAAATCACATTACACAGTATGTTTGATGTAGCAACTTCTAACTTTCATTTAATATAGCTGAGCTGCAATGACTAATGCTGCCCATGGCCTGTAGTACAAAGACCTAAAAAGGGTTCCAGACTAGATTACGTCCAGGCAGGTCTCGTTTTAACGGAAATTGGAGAGATGAGAAAAAGATTATAGGAGCACACATTATAAAAACAGACCTCACAAGTCAAACTTAATAGTGGAACCATTCTCTTTCACGTAGACAACCATGAAAACAAATATCCTGTAAGCACTAGATATATATTGTATCTTTCTACCCCATCTCTTTGCCTCCTTGAGACAGATTCCCATTCATCTCATGACTATATAATTTGATCACAGTTGAGTAAGGCACAGCAGGGGAAAGGGTCTGTCTGATAAAGTATCAGGCTCCAGGATGATAGATAAACAATTTCATGATTTCCAGTTGTAACAGGAATGATACAGTGCTGGATATTAAGATATTAGTCTCGTAGGAATACAACTATAAAGCTTCTGCAGTTTTTTTCTCTTACTAAACATGTTTTAGTTCCATTAAGTAAAAATGACAGACTGATTCTGATCTAAGGCAGGCCACCAGAACAAAATTCAAGGCGCATGTGAAAACTGAAATTAATTTTTTTATTATTATTTTTTGATGTGAAAGTTAGTATATAACTTTTTTAAGTGAAAAAATAAAGCAAGGAAGTTTCTTTCTCAAGGGGAATCTTTACTGCAAAAAACACTATTTAACAGCAAGTGAAACAGTTGCCTATCAATTTGCTTCACATTTAAACTTCCTCTTTCACAAGGGACACGTTGGCAAGCAACTCCTCTGCTACAAGTCACGAGGGAAATGCCTGTTTGCAAAGCTACCCCATTGTTCTACAGGTATTAAATGAAGGCTTGAGTGTTAATATTTGAACAGCTATGATGGACTTCTTTTTTGTATATTAACACACATATTTGGTTAGAATGCAAAAGCACAAATACGTGGGAGCCATTATTAATACCAGTTCTGTTAGTTGGCAAAAATTATACTGTCTTTGTAATTACCTCCTGTCTTGATAGCTGAAAAGCATGGTCATACCCACTCCTGCTGATACCTGCCTTTATTTATAAAAAATCCAAAGAACAAAGATACATTTTAAAGAAATTTTTAGTTGCAAACCCTGGGTGTCATCTTTTTTGTTAAAGAAAACATATTCTGGAGTAGGCAATTTTTGAAGCTCTCATACCACCTAATTTGTTATCACTTACCTGTGATTCCTTCACGTTTTCCACAGTGAAGTTGAACCAGACTCGGAAGCGTGGGTTGCAGGTGTCTGGCCTGATGAAGAGGTCATACTCAAACTCTGTGACGTGGTCCACTCGGCCAAGGTTCCCTACCAAGAACAGATGAAACAGCATGTGTTTTAATGAATGGCTGATCAACTCTCCAGGAACAACACTGAGCAAAGTTTTTAAAACTTCTGCCTCCGTTGGTTAAAGTATACAAGTATAATAGGCCTTACAACAGTTCAGAATTACTTTTAAAGGCTTCACAGTAGTCATAAAATAAAATATATAGCAGTAAGCTACATGCATATGAATACACCAAAAAGAAGACAACACAAATTTTTATTATTCAATAAAATTGACCTTTTGTCTCCTCTTATCTGAATATTCCAATTATGTGTCCTAACATCTTTTTAATTGTTTCCTTTTTTTTCTTTTTTCACTTTTCTAATGATGTCTCTGCACGTCTTTTAGTCCCCACCTGTTAGGATTTCCTTCTTTCCAATTGCTGCTTGTGTTCAAGTCCCTGTAACATTAAAGAGTCCCCAGATTTTTGCCTGGCCCCTCTGGCTGTTGCTCAAAGCATCTCTCTCTCCCCACAGATGGTCCACCCTTCATCTCCTCTGTGATTCAAAAACCATCTCAACCCTTTTCCTTCACCATTTACAGCCTCTATCACCTCCTTCCAAAGACACAAATGAGATTTTGCTTCAGCTTGTTCCTAGTGAATTCCATGGAATAGTATTTTTAAATATAGTCAGAGCTACATTGTCCCCTGTGGCATTATTCAGCAGGCAACCACACAGGCTATAGAAATGAAGTTTAGCACTGGAAAAGCCCACAAAGTGCTTTTAAATTGCTAAAATGGCATTTTTCCTTTGAAGTGTGCCAAGATTTTTAGAGACAGGGTTTAGACTGTCCATTTCATTTATACACTACAAAAATAAGACTTTGTATTTTCCTGATCCAATCCAAAACCCATCTCATCTTGTAAGACAGGGCCATGTTTTAGCTCACATGCTAAATAATATTTCTTTTTAAAAAGCAGCACTGAAAACCTGTGTTTATGGTTTCAAACTTATTTTGGGGGTTAGTTATATATTTTTGGGTTGGAAATATACTGTTGGTTTCTAATGTGTATTTATAAGGTTATTTGAGCTAAACTATTCCCTCTTCAGCAAGCCCCTCTGCAATCAATAGGACTGTTCTCTGGCAGCACGTTACTCAACACCAGCATGAGCAGCAAAATTCAGCTGATCTGCTGCTCTGGGCTGGAAAAGAAGCAGGAAAAAGACATTTTTAATTCTGTTTATCAATATAGTTCCAGGATTTCTACCTTATCCTAAATTGTTTCTGGCTTTACTAATGGAACATGTTTAATCTTCTCTATTTTTAATGTTATCCTCTACTTTCCTACCCACATCCTTCTTTTCAGAAGAAAATTCTCTCCACTGCTTCCCTCTGCAGAGACCTGCTCCACGCTCTCAATCTGTTCCTGAGGGCTTGCCTCAAGGAGACACTTGGCATTGGAAATATTTGAAAAAACAGCTCTATTGCAAAGCCAGAATGCCTCTGCCAAGCACAAATAATGTCACCTGTCATGGTGGGTGTCCATGCCCAGGTGCCAGCAGTGGGGCTGCAGGCCCAGCTCCTGGAGAGGCTGCCCGGCCCATTCCGGCCTGTTCCTGACACTCCTAGATGGATCCAGAATGGCCTCACCCATGGCACAGCCCAGCCCCTCAGCCCAGGTGGTGAAAACGTGTCCAGTGAAGGGCAAAATCCTACACAGGCAGAGAGGTGACAGAGCCTGAGGAGAAGTGGGGAGTGAAGAGGAGGAGCAGGGAAAGGGGGTGCTCTGGGAGCCAGGACAGAGACTCCCCTGTGTCCTGTGGGGAGAGGCTGGAGCAGGGTGGTGTCTCCTGCAGGAGCAGTGACCCATGGAGGACCCAGGCTGGAGCAGGTGCTCCTGACAGGACTGCAGCCCTGGGAAGGGAAAAGGCCCAGGATGGAGCACGGGAACAAGGAAGGATCAGCCCTCAGCCCCTTGCACCACTCCACATGTGAAGAAGTTGATCTTGGGAAGCAGGGAAGGGCAGGGAGAAGGCATTGGTTTAATTTCTCTTTGATTTTTACTATGCAGACCTATTTTAACTGGCAATAAATTAGTCACCCCACAGCAGAGTGTTTTGTCTGTGCAGGCCACTGGTGAGCGCCCTCCCTGTGGCAACTCGACCCATTTTTCACCTTATTTTCACCTCTGTCATGGTGAGAAGTGTGAGTGAGAGAGCACTGGGTGGGCAAAGCCAACCCACCACAGCTCCTGGCTTTAGCTGAAGTCCCTGACACATCTAAGTGCATATTCTGCCACATCCCTTATTGACAACTGAATTCAAATCTTAATGTAAAGATTTCCTACAGATTATTATCCAAAGGAAATAAGAATGGTAAAACCAAGCTCTTGCATTGTAATACCTTTAACTAAGTGGCTTTGTTTTGCTTTATTTTTCATTAAATGTCATGTATAAATGACGTAGCTGGCATAATAATATTCCTTGGATATTGCAGGATTTAGGTAGTCCAAGGTATTCATCCTGAAAGTTTAGATTCCAGTTGCATCTCAGGTCACAGATTCAGATCTGTCTGGACAAAGTTTGGTGTGTGAATTCACTTCAGCCTGAGCTGTGCATGTGAGATTTTCTAGAGTTAAGGCAGCAGACTGAATGAACACAGATGGTGGGCTAGGTCCATCTTGTAAACTAATAAACTAATATACATGCCTCCCAGCAATCCCAGCAATTCCAGATATGGATTCAGTTACCTGCAGCACAGAGCAGAGGTGCAAATTTTGATGGAATTACTCCCAAAGAAGGACACAGAAGCAATTAAATTCATATTTAAAGTTCAAAGACCATTAAAAACTTGTACTGCAAGGCATAAGAAACTAAAAGATTATTAAGTGAATAACTAAAACAGAGCAAAATGAGACCTTGATTTTGACCTTTTGCACATTTCAGTTTCTTTTTCAACATCAAGCAAACCTGAACTTGATGGGGAACAGATGACCCACTCAGTACTGCTTTACAGAGTCCTCAGGATCCCTAAACTAGCACTGGAGAATTGTACTGATGTCAGGGGAATCATGGGGGATCAGGGGATGGTGAAGAGCTGGTGTGTTGGAGCCACTGCCATCCGGTCTGCTCTGGAAAACCCATACTAAATCCAGCAGAGCCCTTAAAATTTAATCATTAAAATGTAATCATCTGTGTGCTTGATTCCTCAGGAACCCAAATATGGTTTCCTCTCTTGATTTGAATACTCCCTTCCCTCCTAATGCACTATTTTTTTTCCTTTTGTGAGTTTATTATTTTATTATTAGTTTTTGCCTCTTACCAGGCACACGTCAGCTGCCATTGTCACCTGCCTTCTGCAGTTTGGAGTCATTTGGACATTTCATTAGCCCACTATTTCTTCTCTGTCTTCCAGATGCTAAAGAGGCTGGACTGAGCACTAATGCCTCCGGTAACTAATTCAACAAGTTCCTCATGCTCAATAGACTATTGTTTGTAATATCACAGCCTTTGCTCACAATCTGTCAGCCTAATTTCAGCCCACATAGCAATGTCATTAAACAAGACAGCAGTTTTGGTACAAAGAAGCCAAGAACTGTAGGAACAAAACACCTCCTCACTTTAAGAGATGCTTTGTAGAAAACTGATAATGCCACTGAAAAACATTTCTTGGTGTCCAAGAAAGGATATAAACTTTCCACTGTTAATCTCATAAAAAACTGAACAGTTTTTCTGTCTGGCCTTCACAGTGCTGTAACCATGGGAAATGCATTTATTCTAATGGATGAGAATTATATTCCAATACCACAGGTCCCAGAGTTCCATTAGAAACTATGGAACAGGAATTAAAACATTGATTACAGCATTCCATTTAGATATTAAGCCATTTTAACACTGAAAATAAACAGGTTTTTTCTTAAGTGCAAACCCCCTCTAAACTGATTCTTTTTCTAATAAATTTTAATTCCATAAATTTTTTTTCTTGTCTTTTTGCTAAATATACAGTAAGAGAGAAAACAATTTTATAAGTGGGTAGGCAGCCAGTTCCTCCTGTGTTCCAGGAATTTCTGTGCAATTCCACAATGCATACACTGTACTTTGCAATACCTGCAGCAAACAGTTTCTGTGCTGAAATTGTGACAAATGTAAGAGAAAGGCAGATAGCACCAATTTTGTGTAATGTACCTACAAACAGTTTTCAGTCATGATACCACTACTGTATGACCCTTCATGTGCACAGTTCTTATCCTGTGTACATTGCTAGTCTGGTCACTTGTGATATCAGTAAGAGAGTGTGTTCACAACTCATTGGTTAAGTATATTCTAAAATCAGAGAAAAACATCTCACACTACTGAAACATCACCTTTGCTTTACTTCACTTTGAGTTCATGTCCACGTGAACTCATCACCACTCCATTCCATAAATACAGAAGTTTTATATATGATAGTATTCAGCATGCTCCAAAGCCTCATCCCTCCATATCTTGTGATTAGCACTATATTTGGGGGTTAAGATTATAAGACACAAGATATTAATGTTATTTAAGGTACACGTATGATTAATGAACTGATTGAGTAATGTGACCTGCAAGGCAAAAAAAACCTCAATAACATTATGAGCAATAAAATCTGAACTGGTTGGCATTCTGAGACAATTCTTGTTTAACTTTTTTTAATAATTTGGGCGCACATCTGTATGTGAAATGACTTTCTGACTATATCTTAAAATAAAACAAGTAATTTTTTAGGATAGCCAGTACTTTGCAAAACATTTTGGATTTTCTCTCCTATGCACTCTGAAATTAGTTGCGGGGGTTTTTTTTCTAGTAATATTTTATTTTACAGAAATATAAGCAAGGATCTTTTTAAACTGATGGGAAGATGTGAACAAGTCAAATTCCCAAATGTCTATAAACTGACTTTCACTTAGCCTTGGGGTTTGTTTTTAAGGCACACTCCATTTTCAGTCACAGTTCTGTTCAATACTCTTAGCATACTGAGAAAAAAAGGAGACATACTTTCCTTTAATCATTCAAGCTGCAATTCTTAATTATATTTGCTTAAATTACTTCACAGAGTAATGTTTAGTGCAATGCTCTCAAAATGTGAATAGTGAAAGGGGTCAATAGCATGTTTCGAGTTTCTTTAAAAGTCAGAAAAAAGCCCAATGATGCTATTTTATTAATCATGCAACACACACTTAGTCCTCATAAAATATTAATGTTATTGCTTCCTACATCAATAAAAAGTGTACTTTACACAAAGAAAGAAAACCTGCTTAAGAAAATGCTAGCTAAAGTTACTAAACATTCTAACAATTATCATAAAAATGCTAGAAAAGAAAATATAGATATGTTAAGCAATCCTAAAATCTTCTTAAACCGCACATTGTGCTTGCCTACAGAGAATTTTTAAGATGAAAAATAGACCTTGAGGGTCTTAGACAAGCCTGAGGCAATATAAAGAAAAAGGTCAAACACTCTGCTAAAAAGGACCGTTATCTTCAGAACAACAACTTATCAGCCAGCTTGCAGCCCTGCTTATTTACAGTTATTGGTCCCAGAGGAAGTGCACTTCAGCGCAGGGCGCGATTACTTTGTAATGAGTTTGCCAGAAATGGTAAAGGAAACTAATTTGTAACAATGTGCTGTTCCTGGCACATGAACTTTCTCAGACACTTTTTTTTTGTCCGGCCATGAATAACTAACTTCAGCCTCCCTAATAAGGGGTGAAAACAGAAGTGCACTAAACCCGACTGAGTCGCGAGCATAAATGTGCTGAAATATCAGCGATTATCCCTCTCAGCTGTCCATTACAGTACTCATGATGACCACCAATTCCCCTGTGGTGGATATATAGAATGCAGGTTTCAGGGGGTGGATTTGCACATGAAAATTAACACCATTTGGAAGAAAATAGCCTGCACCTGTCACAGATTAGCAACAAAAGGTCAAATGCCTCCTTTTACACCTAGAGCACTTGCATATTGTATGTCTTGCTTATAGGAGCCTAATTCTAGTTTCTTAATTCAGAAAAGTGAGCACCATGGTGAACTGAGGAGAAAAAAAGAATTAAATCTTGGCTAAAAGCTATCAATAAATCTATTGATCAAGATACATATGAATGGAAGTAGCTGAGGCAATCTCTGTCTCTAAAAGAGGTAGTTTTTCAAAAGAGAATTACACAAAGTGCTCTTCTGTTTTTGTCAATATGCTGCCAGGTTTTGAAATGCTATTTTTCATCCACACAATAAAAATCTTGACAAGTAAGCAATAGAAAATCACTAATACACTTGCAGCTGCATTTCAATCTATACAAATTCTTTAAACAAAAACAACCAAGGAACAGATTGGAATATACATCATTTTCACCAGTTGAACGTGGGATCAAGTCCAAGATAGCCAAACAGTATTAATCTATATTTCATGCAACTCTATATATGCCAAAATAAGGTAAAATGTTGAATATGGAATAACCTCTATGAAATTCATCCTTACAGATCATAAAACACATTGAGATGATAATGCAAAGAAATTTTGTCGAAATGTTCTAAATGGAACAGGAACTACAGGGACTGAGATCTGTAAAAACTTCTCTTGAGTGAAAGATTAGATATCTTCTGAAAGGAGTGCATCTAGGAATATCAGATGTAAATCCCCACTTGCTTTATGGTCTTTGCCTGTGAAAAGGATTCATAAAAAATAGTTTGGCAATAAGTCCTAAAGAACTTCTAAATAGTATTTGATTTCTAAACAGGAAAAAGAAATCTAATGAAATAGGGATGATCCCTGAAAACACATTACAGTTTCTGCATCATCTCCTAGAATCATGCCCAGAGCATATGTCAGCTCAAGATACCTGAAACCACAAAGCATGATTTGAGAAAATAAGAAAATACCATAAAAACCACACATAAAACAACTGTAAATTATAGTTTAAATTATTAAAATTGCACAGATCAAGCTCTGCAACACAAAATACTATCTTCAGTACATTAAATCAATGCATTAAATCAATGTTCTGCAGAAAGTCTCTTGGTACTCTTCACCAATATAGCATTCTTTTAAAAACCTGATGTTTCAGTCAAAACCAAAGCAATGCTCGTGACTCCACTTCTGGTGAAAATCCACATTTCCTTTGAAAAATGGTCAAGAATATCAAATAGGCAAAGCATTTCAAAAGTACATGGCTCGAAAAGTTGGATGCTTCAGACTTGAAGTCTCTTTTCTATCTTCCCTCCTCAATTAAGTAAACTGAAATTATTGTTTCCATAATGTTGTAAGTTTTTATCAACAGTGACATCCAAATAGCACTAAATCAGTAGCTTTTGTGAAAAAGATTGTATGGGAACAATGACTTAGGTCTTAGCAGCAGCTAGTAAAAGGCCAGGTTCCATCCCTGGAAGGGGTAGATCAGGATGCAGCACTCACAGAGGCTGAGAAATTCTGATTGAGCTTTTGTTGTAAGCAGACAGTGTGATAAAATCTAGTTGTGACTGAGAGCACATGGAAATTCTAGCTTTACACTTTTCTTGTTTATCTATGCAAACAGCATTAAAAAAAAAGTATCAATTTGGTTAGAGGGTATATAAGTTATGGATCTCTGCTGGTTTATTTGTTTCTTTTGATGTTGATCTTAATTCATAACAATGAGAGCCTGATCTGATTTTCCACACCTTTTCATGATCACAGTCAGAGTTCCACTCTCTCCAATATTTTTAAGGTGCAGCGGATCCATTTCCTGGGGGCATTTGGCCCACAGGCCCTGGGAACACAGTTACTGCTTCTCAGTGGTCCCAAAAAAGTGTAATGAACAAATCCTTAATTCCTGTGTATTGAGTTAAATTGCAGAAATATTAATAATGTGTGGCCTAGACTAAAACACCCACAGGAGTTTTATAAATTAAAACTTTCATCTGAATTAGAGTAGGAGGCAGAAATTGTCTTCCACACAGAAAATCAAGGGAATCTAAAACCTTTAAGAAAGAAGGACTGGTTGAAAAAGGAGAGAATAATAATTGATCTTAATTCTATCCGTTGAATATAAAAGAAGGAGGGCTGAAGTGGCCAATGCCACGATTTATTTTACTAAAAACAGTTACAAAAGATTCTCATATTCTAGGAGTCCAGGCAGTGCTGCCAATGGATAGATTTAGGATGAGTTCTTCCTTTCAGGAAAAAATATTTTTCTTGGTCACAGGTGTTTGAATGATGTCTCGGCAAAGGGGAAGTGGGAATAGAGGGATTAAAGTTTATTAAGTAGGCTTGAGGTTCCTCCTGCAATGAGGATACAGTTACAGAGATTTCACATAATAAATAACTGTAAAGTTCTAGCATGTGTTAATCCCAAAGGCCACCTACTGACATCACTTGCTACTTTCTTTTATAGTCCAGGAGCGTAAACAATGCAATTTAGAAAGACAACACCAGCAGCTAGAACTGGAATATCTTCTGTCTTTTTATGTTCAGTAAATAGAGTAGTTTTAATGGTGATACCAGTTTACAGCACAGTGAAAAACAGCAACAAGTATTCCTAAATATTTAGCGATCAGGATTGCTCAACAGCCACTATGAGCAAAATAGCACAATATACAAGTAACAGATATCCCAAAATACTACAAAGGCCATTGTGTAAACAGCAGGCTCACATATGCATTAAGAAATTATAGAATACAATCTTGCTGAAAGAATTCAATAGTTTTGATCAAATGAGATTGATATTTAATCACTTGCAGCCAAAGAGCCTTATTTCAAAATTGCCCTTTTCAATAAAAACTAATGCTTTCAGTTAAAGGACCTAAAAAAACCTGGTGCTGCAAAGAACAAAATGTCAACATTCACCAAGTAGGGAAATTGTAAAGGATGAATAAAATGGAGTCAGCCTCTTGACTTCTTCTCCTACATCTGTGAGAGTCTTATAAATTACAGAAATATCAGCAGAGCCGAAGACTGCAGGACAAATGCTCCAAAAAGTCACAAAATCATGTAAACACACAAACTGGCAGTGATAAAGCAGCAACTCAGTAGGGAGCATCAAGAGTGCTTAAAAATCAGAGGCCTGTGCCCTCACACACCCACTACACCAAATCCACCAAATCCCCAGAAAAACAGATTTCTCAGCTCCCTCTTTATCAATTCCCCAAAGGCTCCAATGACAGATGGGCAGTTATTTATTCACGGCAGTGAACCTTTGTTAAAGGAAAATCAGAATACAAAGAGGTTTTGCATTAGCATCACGAAACTCAGCTTTCTTTTACAAAGTGTGTGCTCCCAAAATGGGTCTCTCACGACTGCCCTTGTACCACATCTTTCAGAGCAGAGCTCTTAAAGAAAAAGCATTTGGGGAAATTTCTGTTCGGAAGTCACTTAGCATATAATGGGTGCTATCCTAAATAAATAATTAATGGATTAATAAATAAATTATAACAACGTCTGCAGCCCTAACCACGGAAGCAACCACCAGCCAAGGCAGATGAGGGAGTAGGAACTGTGGTACCACAGTGGGATGTACCATCACTGGTGTGTGACAGACAGAAACACGTTCCAAACACTGACTCCTTAGGGCCTGATGCTCAGTGCACACCACTGAAATCTCTTGCTCTCTACAGCCTCTGATGTAAAATTTTCTCATATATACCTGCTGCCTAACAGCACAAGTGTGCAAAAAAAAGTATTAAAAATGGTTTAAAAAAATTAAAAGCTGCATCTTCTTTAGTACATCACAGCAGTGCTACTTATGTAATGCTTCCTACTCAATATATTCATCATTTTGCAAAGACCCTGAGAATTCTTGTAATGCAAAAGACAAGGAAGTTCTTTCATCCTACAAGAGAGGATATTTCTGTTGATTTATTACTGCACAGTAATGCTGTAATTCTGCATTTGGCCTAGTTTGGTACCTTATACACAGAATCACCATTTTTCCAAGGGAATCCTTCCAAAGTATAACTACACTCTGACACTTGAATAAAAATTGATAGATGGAAACCTTAATCATAGACCTACAGTTATATTATGTTCTCAAGGACCTCTCAAAAGTCAACAGAGCTGTAAACAAAATCAGAAATTTTTTATTAAAGAGTGTTAATGAAAAGATTCCAGTATTTCCTTATAAAATAATCCTGGTTTTGTGAGATGGATCCTGGATAAGAACCTTCTTTAACTAACAAATTGCCATGTTTATAGCTGAAACTTTCTTTATCTTATAAAAAAATCCTTGGAAAAAGGTACTGCAAGGATAGGCTTTCCACACAAATACTGACTGAATAACATCTGCCCTACATACAGCTTTTGCAGAAGAAACAGTCTTATTTTAGTTTATTATAAAACTGAATTTGATTCTCTATGCCATTATCAATCTAGTCACAAAAAGAGTTTGGGGGCTAGAAATGTTATTCTCATTCAATACATTAATCCCATCATTTCATTGCCTAAAAGTGGTATCTTACCACATAATCTCCATGATAAAATTTACAGATAGACTTTCCTGCAGTCTGGGTACATTTTTATCCATTTCATCAGGTTAGACTGATACCCAACTTTTTTGCTCATCTCCTCCTCCTCCTCCTCTGTAGCTCCTATTCTGACATTCTTTTGTAGAACAAGGTGATTTCTCTACTTTTCTCTTTATTATACAGCATTTTGATCCTTCTGTAGGTAATGGAACTTGCTCCTGTATTTTCACTTATATAATTTTCTGACTCCTGTGTCTTGTTATTTTCCTTTCCTCCAGACACCAGCCTGCTCTGGAAGCCCCCCTTGACTTTCAGATTTACCAATATTTATGAAATGCCAATACTGTTTATATCATAAATGCATTATGTTGGTTTGGTTTTATAATGCAGCTAAAATTTATACAGGCCTTTGGAACTGCACCCACATGATGTAAAAGAAAACTGCTTACCCTCATTTATCTTTGTTTAGTTAAAGCTTAAATTAGACCTTAAAGAACTATCTAGTTGATGTTATTTTTTCAATCAGAAGTAATAATTTAAATATTGACATTTTAGATGGCACCAACATGTTCTTGATTTCTGCTATGGTTACAATGTTTTTTTATATCTGAATGTCTGTTTTAATTTTGTTGGGGTTTTGGTGTTTTGGTTTGTGTTTTTTTTATTTTGCTGAATCAAGAAGCCTTTCCTTTTATTTCAAAGTATTTCTATGTTTGTAGTAAATTAAACATTAATCTTTCTCTGCAAATGTCAAGTGATATTTAAATGTTTTTCTGGCAGATAAATGATTATTAATATTAATGCAATAAAATCACAGCTCTTTGTCCTTTCTTTGATATTTAAGAAAAAATTAAGAATGTCAAAACAGTTCTGCAAAAAGAGAATTCATTGGTCTACCATCCACTCTTCATTAGCCTGAGAGGTAAAAAATTACTGATCTTGTGAGACAATGTGTTTATAGAATCAGAAAGGGTTGAAAATGAATTACTCTATCAGTGGTAGAGTGTGTATCACTTCAATGTGAAAATGCCTTGTTAAAGTTCATTTTAATTTAAAGCCCCCTTTTGTCATTCAAAAAGCTTTAGCACAATGAAAGAATCTTTGTCACTTTCATAATTAGCCCCTCTTGCACTAAATGAGAATAAAATCTGATCAGAAGTCCATACAGGCAAGGTCATAAATCAAAGAGAAAAGCTCCACAACAGTCCTGTAAGATGTCCAAAGGCACACACAGCTTGGAATTAAAGCACTGCAGTCAGGATCCACTCCCAGAAACACAGCACAAAAAAAGCCCCAATAATATCTGTTTGACAGGCTAAATTTATCTCCATATTCTGTAGCCCTATAAACACATTTTGCTGTTTAGATACAAAAGCAATTTCAGCACCAAGGACAATCCAGGAAAGCAAACAGCTGTTAAAGTGCTACTATCACCATTTGCCAAGCAAAGTCAAATTAATTTAACTTAATGCTCTCACTTCAAACTGTGGCAGTAAAACAAAACCAAAAAAAAAAAAAGCCATATATGATAATTGTCATAAAGTAGGAAAAAAGTTGTATTAACAGAAAAAAACTCCTTAGGAAATCAAGTTTGATTTTATACACAGAAGTGAGTATGCAGCCCAGCTCAAATGTAAACTGGATTTTATTCAACTTATTTTCATTTTCAGATGAAAGTAAAAAGACATTTTGAAAGATGTAATAGAATTCTCAACCTTGGAGAGTTATGGAGAGAGTGACAGCACATCACTCTCTCTACTCAGGGATCATAAGAACACCAAGAGATAGCCAAGCCATCAACATATTATTTTACTCCTCATGTTAACACAAAATGAGGATTTCATCAGAAAATGATGCCTAAAACATGGGGAGAGAGAAGGGCAAGGAGAGGGCAAGGTAGGAAGTTGAAGGGAAGGCTGCTATAAAGTGGCAGCCAGCAATGGAAATTCATACTCTACAAGAGATACACCTTTTATAATTCCATGTATTGTTACCACTAAATGCTAATCTTCAATTTTAATCAGATGAGAGTACTTTTAAAGTAGCTACATCCATACAAACAGGAACTTTCATGAAAATTCACATTCATGTCTACAAAGTATACATATATGTGAAAACATTTCTATTTGTGTAGCTCTGCCTTCAAATACACTGCTATGTCCATTAACATTGTGCAACTTTCCTTTAAGAGATTTTGGGTTTTAATAATATTTTCTCTGCAGAACCAAGGTATTAATATCCTGTCTCTAACCATGCAAACACCAAACTACTTTTAAAGGAATGGCTTGTTTGGAGGGCATAGTTACTTGCACATCTGTCACATGTTCCCAAAATTTCACGTTACAATAATCATATAATGATCACAAGTAATTCAATTCCACATATTTGGAGACATGTGGAATTGGTCTGCTAAGCAAGAGACTGAAGAGATCAGAGTGACAAAAAGAGAGCACTGTCTTTCTCCATCCTCCTGCAATCTCACACTTTAGTTCGCTAACGTCGAGCTGCTCACATCGGTTCAGGTAGGGAGCGCCCAGGTTTCCTCCTGGACACAGCCCCTCGTGCTTGAGGCACAAAAGAAATGTCATTTCCCTTGTCTCTCAGACATACAGGTATCTAAAAAGTGCAATTTGCAAACTCCCATACAAGCAAAGCAAGCTTGGGAACTGTGACGAGGGCGTGCAGGTGATTAGAGAAAGAAAATGGATTTAAGATGGATGGGATGAGAATCTGAGTCAGACATATTATTGAAATTGAACTGCCTAGATCTTTTTCTCATAAGTGAGTATTCCAAAAAGCCAATAAAGCTTTAAAAAAAAAGCAGGCTTTTTTTGCTATATAATAAACTAGATTAATTGGCCTTTAAATACAGAAAACTCAAAATGACAAAGTATGAAGGAACAAAAATCAAAACAGAACTCCCTTGCCCACTGTGCTGTTACTTTTCACCTTTATCTGAATCTCACAAAACATGGAGGAAACTTTGATTTTAAAGTCAATCACATTACATACTCACTTTTAATGCTCTTCTGATAATTCTTTGATATCTAGAAGTTTCTAGCCTACCAAGACGCCCACTTAAGCTTGATTTAGGATTCCAATTAAGTGGTTCAATTTTTTTTATTTGACTGTATCTCCAATTTTTTTCTCACTGGGTTTGTGTTTGGTAGGAACATATTTTTCCAAAAGGAAAAAAAATCTAAAAAAAAAGGAAAAATGTAGATTTTCAAAATAGACAAAATTTTCTCATAAATTATTTTAAGAACCCAGAAAACAAATCAGTATTTCTAAAGCAATTAGTACTTAAATAACCTTACAGTGATTGTTGAGCTGTATTATTGTGTCTCATGGGCATGAAGAGACCTTGATCAATTACACAGATCCAGTGTTGCTTTTGACTCTTCAAAGGCAGGGACAGACAAACACTTTGCAGTACTGTTTCTATTCAAAATTAGGCTGAATTTCTAAAGAGGGGTGCCAATTTACCTCTACATAAGAATTTAAAGAAATATCAAAACTTTTCAGTTAAAAATAACAACAAAACATGCTACTTTTGTTACATATTATGTTATACTTCTAGTAGTATATACTAATATACTGACAATATAAGAAGCTGCTGATATAATACGAGCTCTTTAGAACATAATGTACATCAACTATGAGATGAAGGGGTCAATTAAAATTACTTCTTTAAATACATCAATGGTTAATTCCAATTTTCAGTTTGAATCTATATATATGTGCTTTGTAACACATTAATTCATTATGACATACAAAAATATTTTTCTTATTAAATGCATTGGAAAGTTTTAATACATTATGAAACAGTGGACAAGGACTTACATAACCAAACAATTATCACCTTATGAGGTAAGTAATTATTTGTGGTTCCTAATTTTAAAAATATTCTAGTACTTTAACCTCAATCACCTGTATTTCCTTAGTTTATTTACTTGGAAGTAAAAAATCAGATATTTAATATGTTAGTAAAAAAATTTTACATGTTACTATCCATAGACAAAAACTTTCAAATAAAAAAGTTAACAAATGTCACTAGTTTAAACCAAACAGACCTGCTGTTTTAAAAGGCAGTCTTCAAAACCAGGAACTTGTAAAAATTCTGTCTATTCATTTTCATATTTTTACCACACTGACAGGAAAACATTATCTCTGTGACTGAAAGATGACTTTCTGTCACACTGCTGATGTGAAGGCAGTCAGCAACAGAAGGACCTTTGGCTTTAGAACATCCCAGACTCACAAGAAACACAGCAGTCCCACTGTCCCCTCTAAAGATGGAAATAGTTAATACTTTGGGAACTATAATTAGAATTTAAAAGACTTTCAATTCTGAACAGGTGGGCAGCTTCTTACAATTACTAGGATGGCAGAGGTGTTGTAAATATCAATTTATAAACTCTCTAACAAATAAGTATAATAAGGATATGAGGAAACCTAAAGGGCTAGCAGCTATATTTTCATTTTTAAAAAAAATCTAAGTTTTTGTTGTCAGCAAAGTGATTTTTTTTAAGCTCATATAAAACTTGCAAAAATCAGTTCTATACACCCTGAGGGATTTGGCCTCAGTGTACAGAACAACATATTCCAGAGTCACATGGATATTTGTGTCTTTTTCCCCCTTTCTCTCATTATTTTTGCATTTGCTGCTGCATTTTGCTGCTCATCAAGGCCTAGAACAGCCTGGATGGAACCCACAGCCCCAGACCTCACCCTGAGCACCTGCATTGAAGGCTGAGGTCCAAGGTGACCCCACCTGTGTCACACCACGGGGCAGTGACACTGCCCACTGCTCTCACACTGAACTGAGCCTCCGCCGTCCTCTGCAAGGCATCCAACACCAAACCACACCAGCACATTCTTCCAATATCACCCAGAAAACAATAATATTCATCATGGAGCAATGATTTGCTAACAATTTTTAGGGGGCAAGATAATTTTATAGGACTAGACAGGTTAATTAAGAATACTACTAATAAATAAGTTTATTTTATTTGGTAAGATTTTCTTGGTGTTGAAATCTTTCTGCAAGATTGGAAATAATTCACAAAAATTACCTTTCCAATGTAACATCCACAGTAAAATGACATTGGATTGCATATTAATTAGCCAAAACTGAATTTTCTCCATATTTTCTAGTTCATACTCTGTGGTATTTTATGTTATTAAAATGTAGTAGCCTATATTTGCTCTCACTATGAAGTCATGTAGATAAAAAAGACCAAATCAAAATTATCAAATTACAATAATACAACCTTCTGATTTCAGCATCCCTCCTTTCTCAGAAGAACCAACAATTTAACATATGTCTTCCAGTTATTATTATCAGTTAGCAAAGCTTGTTACAGTACTGTCAAAGAACACAATATTGCTTTTCTCCTCATCTAGGTTAAATCAGCCAAAAGTGAATAGGTTGCAAAAGATAATGCTTGTTCTCCCTCCTCTTTCTTTACTCAGCTGGTTCATTCTTCATTAGTCTGAGTCAGAGAAGATAACCTAACATAATTTTTCCAACACTATTTAAGTTTCACCGTGCTGCTGAAATAATATCAGTTATTGTTACATTCTATCTGAAATAGTATCTATTATTCCTAATATCTGTTGAAGCATGGCAGACTACAAAATAGCATCCCTACAAAGGAAAGTCCATCTTATCCACCGTGATTCAGGATGACACATACTTTGTTCAGTTTTAAAGAGTAATCAAAGGTGTGGGCTTAAATCCAATTAGTGTGCTTCAAAGAAGATAATGTCAAAATGCTTCAAATGGTGATTCTGCCATGAAACATGAAGCTCTAAACTTCTGGGAGCCTCAGATTTCTGGAACTATAAAATGAAAACAAAAGTACCTTGTAAAGCACACAGTGATCTCCTGCTGTAAAGGACTACAAGCATAAGTTATTATTAACTAGGCTAACATTCTAAATAGAAAATAAAATCAGAAGCCTTGGAAGTCACGTATTCACATCCTAAGAAGTATCTAGATGTCATTGTGACACTGCAGATATATGGGACAGACACTTTTAATTGAACTCCTCATAATCACTGAGAATGTTCTTCTTTTCCTGCCATCTAATCAGTTCTGACTCCTCTGGCACTCGCTCTCACTGACCTTTGGCCAACTGAGTGACAGAGCATTTGCCCACTTGCCACATGACTACTCATTCATAGGAAATCTCACAAGCGTATGGTCTGACCCAAAACCAACAGAAATTGTAGTTATGCAGAAATTTTTCCATTGATTTCTGCCCTGGACCAGGCACTGAAGATTTGGCATCTGTCAACATAGATCCTCCGTGCTAGAGAAAATATTTAGAGTGCACAGCTGAAGTTGGAATTTTGAGCAAGAAACATTTCATGTCTAAAAGAGCATGCAGACCAAGGAATAAGGACAAATGATAACCATACATCAGGACAATAGCTCTGGATCCCAGTTCCTTTGAATGTTAAATATATATAAATATAAATTAAAACATTAAAAAAGAAAGAAATAGGAAGCATTTTGGAAAGGCAGACTTACGAAAATCTTTCAAGGAGGGATATTGGTAGAGGAAATTGTGAAAATGGGAAACCTTGACTAAAATAAAATGGACAAAATGTTTACTGATGAAAATTAAATGCAAATATGAGGGAAGGAAATAAATTGATCACTAAATCCAAAAGGATAAAGAAGAGCACACAGACGGGAATAATGAAAAACAAAACAAATGCTAATGGTAGACCAATAACATGGACTCTTGGAGGTGATAACAGGAAGATTTAATTTTATATAGCAGTTAATGCACAGGCTCAAGAAGTGAGGCTCAACATTCTCTCAACATACAAAAGGTATTTTAGCAATAACATGTACACAAATGCAGAGAGGAAAGAGAAATAACAGGCAGGACAGCATAATCAAGTAAGAGGACGAGAAGTGTCTGGGATGAATGAGAATCATCCTGAAGCTACTGAATCAGAAGGGCCACTGAAAATACATGCAGTAATAACCAGAAGTCAAGTTCCAACTTGGCTTTTATTTTTCAGACAAAAGCATTAATTAATTACAACATTGTTGTAATCAATCCTCATCTTAACTTTACTTTTAGTAAGGAGCACAGCTACAATCCATCACCCCAGCGAGCTCAGACACAAAGCTCTGGTATTCTGACAGCAATGGATCTGCAACAGCACAAAACTCCAGAGTGAACTCACCCTCCCAGTATTCATCCAATCCCAAGACATTTTGGGCTGTGCTAACACTGCTAAACAATCTAATTTAACTGTGCCTACACAAGAGGCCATCAGCCCAGAGCAGGTACACGAGCAGTTTTATGTTGCATTGAAGGTGTTTCATTATACAACTTAACAGTAATATGAAATATATCTGTAAAGCCATATATAATTGGATCCCAATATAATAAAAACTGCAAGTAAGAAGAAACACCAAAAAGGAGCACAAGTGTCAAAAAAATTCTTAGTCAATCATTCAAAAAACTCATTGTGAACATAATTTCTTAAGCTGACCACCAAAATGCTAAAAGTAAAAATGAAAAAACCCTAAATGTATTATTCCTTAGCTCTCCATATTTTATATTGCATTCATGATAAAGGCTTAAAAGTTTTTCACATCAGAAATATGACATTCACTCACAATCTTAAAAAAGGCTACTAAAAATGAATTATTCATAACATAGTACAGTAGCAACAATAAACATTCAAACCAAATTTTTTCTTAAACAGAATAAATTATCCTTCTTATGAAAAAGCTACAGTTTCAGATGAGAAAAAAGAGTTGTGATCCTACTAGAAACTGTTAGAACATAATAATAAACCTTAATATATTATGGTAATTTACCTTCACATAATGTTATTGTAGTAGATACTGGAATTCCAGTAGCTGTCTAAAGAACACACAGTGATAATTTATGGTTTGTTCCCAGTTTGTTTTCAGAAATACAAACACTAAATCAAAATTAGCATGCTAAAGGCTAAACCTAGAAGGCAATTAGATTACTAAATAGCATCAATAAATGCAAAATGAAGCTCTGCATGTGTCCAAAATAATGTGTTTCCCACCTAATAACTTGTATCCAAATTCCTGTTAGGCTGAGCAAAAAATTCTAAAATATTTTCTCCTGAAATCAGATAGTATCCATCCAAGAATAAAAATACTTTTTGTTTATGAAACACCTCTTCTGAAGTATGTTTTCCAGCCAGTATTCTTTCAAAAGTACAGACCACTGTTTA
The DNA here is from genome assembly GCA_013397155.1 of Irena cyanogastra. Classification (NCBI taxonomy): domain Eukaryota; kingdom Metazoa; phylum Chordata; class Aves; order Passeriformes; family Irenidae; genus Irena; species Irena cyanogastra. Next base: position 637,684 of record VWZV01006848.1, on the reverse strand, counting down.
TTTCACAGCGTTTTGTCTCTTCTTGCATTAGAGTGGCAGCTCAAACAAGCAAAGATCTTAATTTGGCTTGTTAACTTTGGAACAGCAGGCAGTTGAGAATTTTTAAGTGATTTAAAGAACAACAAGAACAGAACCTAGCTGAAGTGTATTCTTAATTCAGGGCAAAAAAAGAGAAAGTGTTAATCTTGTAAGTGATCTCTTAGGGATTTCTGGAGATTGTCTAGTCCTAGAAGAGGGTCAGCATGAGGAGGCTGCTCTGAACTGCATCTGCCTAGGGTTTGAATTCCTCTGTGGATGGAGATTCCACAGCCCCTCTGGACAGCCTGTGCCAGTGTCTTCAGCCCACTGGGGAAAAATCAAACATGACCACATAAAGGATAGGATTTACAAGGAAAGGGTGAAGGAGCTGGGCCTGTGCACTCATCCCTGAGAAGACATTACTGAGAGGGGCCCCCATCCCTGTCTGTCAGTGTCTGCAGGGAGGGATCAGAGCAAGGACCAGGCTCCGCTCGGTGGTGCCCAGCAATGGCACAAGAGGAACAGGCAGAAACTGATGCACAGGAAATTCTACCTGGACACAACCCTGTGCCATGTGCTTGAGCAAGAAGGTGGGACAAAGTGACCCACTGTGGTCCCTTCCAACCATCCTGTGATTCTGTGAAAGGTATTCCTGTATCTGGGGCTGGGAAGGAAGTACAAGGAACATTGTTCTCTCAGCCGGTGCTGCCTGAGCCCTGTCCTGAGCCAACAGCAGCAGCAGATGTTGTGGTCACACAGTGACAGAGAAGCAGCAGCTCAGCACTGCTGTGCCCACGGCAGCCCTTCCAGGGTGGGGCTCACACGAATATTTCAAATGGCTCTTCTCTGCTTTAGTCCCTTTCCTTCTGCTCCCCTATTCTTTATAGCACCCCTGTTTGATCAGATCTAGTAGACATAGTACAAGATATGAAATTTCCCACATTTCAGTCTGAATTTGGCTCACATGGATCTGATGCAAAGCACTCTCAACGTTTCTCAGCCATTTTGCACTCATTTCACACAGCTGAAATTCACTACAAAAAGCACTAGGCAGTCAAGAACTAGGGCTTTTGTGCTCCTGTCTTCTGCAAAACAGGGATAATATTACAGGTTACTGAACTAACTGAACAAAATACCACTATTTAGTCAAGCAGAATATTTCAATGTTCTCCCAAGACGAAAATAAAGCCTTTACAATAACTCTTGGCTCCCAAATATTTACTGTTCTGATGCCACTTTCTCTTGTATTCTGAGTACAGCCACTCCTTGGGACAGTCTATATAGCACCATCTGCATAAGCAGAGCAAAGAACGCTTCAATTTCTTCTCGTTCTGAAGGGCTCTGATTTCAAAGACAGAGGTTAAGCACATGAACAGGACAGTGAAGGCAGAGTACTGCTATCAGGAAATAGCAAGGAGCAGCATTCCTGGTAAAATAAACAATTCCAAAATTTTTCCACTGGCACTGCTCTACGCTGTGTTTTCCCTGGGTTTGAGAACCCAGCAAGATGAAATTTGAGAAGGGTGGTTGGCAGCTCTTTTAAAGGCTCAAAATCAGATAAAAATCTAAGGTACAGTCAAGGTCTGCACTGCACCCATCAGAAGAGATTGACCTGGATCTACCAATCACTCAAAACTAACAAGATTCTCTATTTTAAGAAAAAATTATTCAAAGTAATTATTTCCTTAGTCAGTAACTGAGACAGAGGTCACCTGTTATTCTATAGAGTAACCACAGATTTATTCAAATCCAGGGACTGTATATGAGAAGAACTTTGCACCTACTCATTAGTGACTTCCAATGATGTTAAAAAATCTTTAGGTACAGCACAAACTCATCTAGACATTTTTTCTTCATACTTTTAACTGTCCCAGGCTTCTGTTGTGTCACTATATATACATACCTCTATACATTCCTGAGTGATTAACTGATGTCACATTCATGTTCATATTAACATGTGCAGTGGGAAATAAACACAGCTGCATTTATGTCAATGATTTTATATTCAAATATATCTGATTATGCTGAAATAAACACAGCTGCATTTATTTCAGTGATTGTACATTCAGATAAGGATATTTGTTCAGTGTAATGTAATGTTCCTTCACACTGGCAGGGACATTGCTATTCTTTCTTGTATTTCCCTCTATCATTTTTCCAGATGGAAAATTTTGAACAGAGCCAGAAAAATGGAAACTGGAAAATTTATCTCAGAACCTGATATGTAGGGAAATCCTTTTGCTTATTCTCAAAAACTACTTAGCCAACTTTATATAAAGTATCTTTGTCGTTGAGGGACTTTTTTAATTCCTTCTCTGTCAGAGGCTTACAAAAATCCCATGAAAACTTTTAAATCTGATGGAAATGTAAGTATCAGGAATGTGCAAAATCTTAAGAATGGATCTCCATCAGGTCTATTTCTGAGAATGCCACCTTCAGCCACTGTCCTCCTTAGAAAATAGTTTGAATGGAAACAAGAACTGTAAGATTTTCCTTCCTATTATTTGATCAAAGTATAGTTTTGCATGATGTTAATTTTGGCTTGCAACTCTAACCTCTAATCTGTTTTTGGAAATTAACAGAATATTATTAAATGTACTAACAGTGATTAACAATTTAATCAGATGTATGTATTAGGTGAGATCAAGGTCCAGCTCAGTAACTGCCAGAAATGGATCCCTGTAGAAGAGCATAAGAAAAAACCAATTATTGGAAGACACCTCCCACTATAACTCCCTAATTTACAATGCACAGTTTATGAACCTTCTGAGCCAGAAATGGTGTCAGTGTTTAGTAGCTCTCAACTGATTTTTCTTTCCTGGGCTTGTCAGTTGTTTTTTTTGTTGAAAGCTTGACACATGTCAGGTTTTACCATCCACAATGTTCTGCAGGAAGAAGTTCCACAGCTTAATTAAACAACATGTAAGGAATCATTCTCCTTTGTTTGCTTTCAACATATTAACTGCTAGTTTCATTTGATGGCCCTTAGTTTTTGTACAAAGAGAACAGACAGGAAAACACTGATATTTTAACTAGAAATCATGATTTTACAGAGCTTTAATATATTCCTCAGTTGCCTTTTTTCCAGACTAGGGATCCATACTGTATTTAGTTGTTTCTTATACTGAGACTGTTGAAAATCTGCTGTGAGCCTACAATATCTGATCACAGACATTTCTGTTCCCAGTTGCTTATTCTGGTCCCTTTTGGGTCAGACAAAGAGCAAATCAACACATGTGCTTTAACACCAGCTGAGGAGATGCAAACATCCGGTAAGAGGGAGGAAAGGATTGGTCCTGAAGGAGGTAGTGTGAGAATCAGATGGTAAACTGACTGAGAAAATCATAATCGGCACAACAACTGCAGTTAACATCCTAATTCTTTCCTCTTGTTGTTGCAGTAATACTTCCTGCATTTTCATTAGTTCCATAAGTCATTAATATCTATTTCCCACAAGTTGTGCTATCTGACTACTGCCATATGTGTTGGCTCTTATCACATTGACACCAAGCACCCCCCATTTCAAAAAATCAGTAGAAACAGAAATACAGTCTTCCATACTATATCTGTTTAGATATTTAAAAGGTTAATATTTAGTTCCATTTGCAATGCTGACCTAGCAAGAAAGAAATTAATTTGGCATTACAGCAGTAACATCAATTTCCCACGTAACTTTAGTAATGCATTTACTGGAAAGAGATTAATATCAATTCCATAAATCATTCACGTGCTTTTTCCGGAGTTTGAGACATCTGAGTAATGTCATATATGTTAACTGATAGCACTCTGTGCATGCCACATCCATTAATCTATGCCTAGTGTCATCATTAAAACACACAAAAAATTAAAATCAATTTTTTGCTCTTACTTTTTTTCTGACTTTTAACTTGCAGTAGTCCAAAGGTATTGACACTCTGATAGAGTAACACTGCTCTGAACTGGGAACAGACATGTCCAGAAATGGGAAGCATCTGCTAAATTATCCCTACCAACAGCAATAACCACTTCATGCCTTCCTATGAAATGTAGCATAAATTACTGTCAAAAAGTAAGGAAATAACTAAAATGTTTCATTAATCAGACACACCTTGAAGCCCCAAAAGCAGGCTGAAAACAGACATCATTACTGAAACAACACAGAGACTTCCATTCCTTTGTTTCTATTTTACAGATGAGCATCCTTGTAGAAGTGAAAGCCAAAACAGTTCCACCTGACTTAGTGATTCTAGAGATACATGAGAGATTATAATACAGGAAATTTGCAGTATCAACTAGTTTTTGCTCCAAAACACAGTTTAGCCCACTACTAAAGGTGTTTGCACTGTAGGAAAGTATCTTTACACAGCTTTTGCACTTTCCATTTCCACTGATGTGCCATTATGGCCCTTGCCTGTATTGCTTTATTCCTGTTCTAGGATATTATTGTAGTGCTACTGAAATCAGGGGAAAGAAGGGTTTTTCTGTTCATTTAAACATAAACATACAGAGGGTCAGATTGTTTAATAATTTTGGAAGCACATTACAATTCTATGTTAGATGGCAAAAATACAACTATTTCCTAGCTTGGATTTCAGTTTTACTTTCAGCATGATATTTAATAGTATCATCATCTGTGTTGTCTTAGTTTTCATTTTTAAACTTTTTACAAACAAAAATGTCCATTTCAGAAAATGCTTTGCAAATCAAATTTTACAATATTTTACTAATCACAACTAAGATTAATCACCCCTAATTTTAGCTGTCTAAAGTTACATGTCAAGTTTTAACAACTGGGACACAAGCACCCCCAAAGGGCAATCCATCCTGTATTATCTGGGCTTTTGTTCAGAAGATATCTTTCATGGTAAAGCTCAATGGCCTATTTCACGCCTCTAAGTGGTTACAATGAGCTCAGCGGAATTACAATCACTTACTGCAATTTTGAGTGTTGTGCAAAGTGTTTTATAAGTACATTATCCTATTTTTGAAATATAGAAGGATATTTAAAACCTTAACAAAAATGATACGAGGGTACTTCTCAGTCATATGAGATCTCTTAATACATTGTAAGTTTTAACTTTTTCCAATTGATTAATATCATTTGCAATCCATCAGAACTGAATTTTTTATCAGGTTTCTAATGCAAAATATTTTACAAACCTGCTGTAGGAAAAGACAAACTAATGTTTGTGAATCATTTTCATTGCAAGGTGGTGGTACAGCAGTTAACATAATTTGAGGCTTACAGTAATTGAGATTGAATCTAAAATTTTACAAAACTTTAATTACAATCTTTTGAACATAAACCACAATACAGAAATTACCCAATCATAACATTTTTTCATAAAAAAAATAAGACTTCATCCAAAGGATAGAAGATTTAATGATTCTTGGCGGAGTTCCACTTTTTGGTTGAAATGAGAATAAAAGCAGACAGCAGCTTCATTTCTAATTTCAAGAAACACAGTATTTTTTAACAGTTAAATGGCATTATATTTGATTAACAAGGCAAAATATGTATTTTCAAAGCCTTATTAAAAGCCCCTGTATTTAACAGTGTGAATGCTGAGATTTACGAACCTCTGTGAGCCAACACTGCTCCTTCAATTCTCAAAAGTAATTATAAAACAAGCAATTTGAGCCACAAGCAGCAGAAACTGTCGAGCTTGGGGTTTTTAACCATCCTCACAACACATCACAGTCTGCAGCCTGGCTCCAGCTCCCTCCCCTATTCCCTGTGACATCCCAGGCCAGGCAGGACTGGGGCGCACCCCGGAGCAGGCACAGCCCAGAGCCACCAACCAACACATCCCTGGGCCTGGCAACCCAGTGACACCAGGCAAAAGGAACATTTGAACTTCCCCAGCATTTTTCAGCAGCAAAGCCACACCTGGCAGTGTCAGCCCGAGTTTTTCATCTGCCAGTTCTCCTCATGGAGAGCCCAGAGAGGCAAAAGCTGGAGAACAACCAGAGCCCACCTCAGAATCACTCAGTGATGGAGCCAGGAAGGCAACTTGTGGCTCCACCCAGAAAACAGCCTTTGCACAATGAGAAAAAACATGGGGCTTTTTAGGGGCTGAGTCATTTGGTTTAGGTTTTCTTTGCTCACTTTGCAAAATACATATAAAAAGCTTCTCATGGATTATGTTAAATTCACTAAAAATTTGTGACCTCATGCAGAAGCAAAGCTACTGCAGATATGTAAGCTCCCAGAAAAACAACTGGCTTCCAGCACTGGAGATATCATCTCCAAAAAACATCTCTTCTTACAGTTAAAATGACTAAGCAGATAAAACAGCTCTTAGCCACAATACAGAATAGGCTGCTGACTTAATGGATGCCATCAGAAATCACAAGCACTGAGGCAACACAAGACAGTGGGGGCAGCTGGCTAAACTAAACTTTGAATTTCTTTAGATAAAATGTCTGAAATACCAACACACCTTGAATATGAAATGCCAGATTCCCTGAAGAACATGTTTATATCAAAATCTGGCCCTTCTTACTCAGGAAGGACTTCTTTGCATAGCAGAAATTAATACATCCTTTTACACAGACCACTATATTCTGCAAAATTTCCATTTTGACAGAATAGTAGGTAGGATAAGATGTAAACATTTGTACAGTTGTGCATTGCTGTTAAACTGAAACTGTGTTAATAATTTAATGCATTAATGAATATTAGGAAACAGAATTACAACTGACCAAATGTATACATTTTAGATGTGACATTTATTTCCTTTAAATTTGTACTGTACATAGGTAGCTGTGCCTCCATTTTTCCCTGAAACTAACTCATGTTTCTTATGAAAACTGAAATTATCCAAAAATTATGGTGTAGTATGCAAGAAATCTGAATTTTCATCAGTTTCTTTTATGCTAATGATAAACCAATGTAAAAAGTTCCTTTTGTCTGTATATACTTTTAAATATTAATAAAGATAACAAGGAAGATTCCATGCAGAACACTAGCTTGAGCTATGAGAAAAAAAAATTCCTGACATACTTGCAAGTTGATAATTCTCCATCTTCTTTACTCCTTTCTCAGTTATTAATATGATAAGGGGCTGAGGCACCTTTCTTCATTTTCAGTAATTGCATTTATTTTACAACAACGATTTTTTCCCTGCTAATAGATTCATTAAGGGTAAGTAAAGTCCAAGTCAGCAGCTGGTTTAGCTCCTTCTGAAAAGGACCTGGGCAGTATAAGGGTTCACAAGTTTTATAGAAGTCAACAGTACCATGCTATTGTGAAAAAGATTGGACTGTCACATTGCAGAAGGAAATAGATTGCAAGGCATGTCATGTAATAAACTCTACATAGGATTGGCACCAGCTTATCTGAGTATCATGCTCACCTTGGACCACTGCCAATCAAGAAAGGCACAAAACCGCTGGAGATAGGCCAGAGGAAATAAAAACAGCTGGAGATAGGCCAGAGGAAATAAAGAATGAGAGAAAATTTGGAAAATGTGAGCACTAAGGAACCATTGAAAAAAATAGCAGTTATTTAACCTGAAGAGGGAAAGGCCAAGGAAAGATATGATAGCAGCTTTCCATTAAGTCAAAGAAGAAAGGAATAATCTGTTTTCTGTGCCTATAGGACTGGACAAAAATTAATGCTTTTTGGTAAGAACATTTCTACATAGAAAGAAAATGTTTCTTATATTGAGCAAATTGCAGTGTTAGAATGGATTGCTGCTTTCCCATTGAAACTCACTGAAAGTCTCTGAAAAAGATAAACATCTGTCAGAAATGGCAAAAATAGTTTATTTTGCCTCTCAACAACAGAATGGACTAAAAAGAAATCCCAGTGCCCAATTCTATTTTTTATGATTTTTTGAAAGCATGGCACTTCAAAACAGCAAGCTGGACATTGGTTTTCAGACTACATAAAAACACACCTCTGTCTCAAACAAATTCATATGTTTCAATGCTATTTAATACAAAAATGATAGCAATTACAAAAATGGAACCACATTAAATATCATTTCTTCCATATGTATTTTTTCCTGATTTCTACAAATTTAATACCCCTTCTCTATTCTGAAACCTGTTTACTTCCATTTCTGCAATATAAAATAGTCATTGAAAAATAGGTCTAGTAGGGAACCTTTCATTGTATCAACCAGACCTTTCAAGAAAATAGAGAATACAGCCGAAGAAAGAAAAGCCACTTATGGAATTACATTTAAGACAACTTCTGTGTTAGAATCATAGAATGGCTTGGGTTGGAAGGGATCACAAATATCATTTTGTTCTAACCCTCCTGCCTGGGGCAGAGCCACCTTCTACTAGTCCAGGTTGCTCAGAGCCCCATCCAGCCTGGCCTTGAACACTTCCAGGGATGGGGCAGCCACAGCTCCTCTGGGCAACCTGTGCCTCACCAGGCTCATTGTAAACAATTTCTTCCTCACAGCCAACCTGAATCTACCCTCTCTCAGTTTAAACCTCTTTCTCCCTGCCCTGTCCTCACAGGCCTTGGGGAAAAAATCTTTCTCCACCTTTTTTATAGGCCCCCTTTACCCACTGAGAGGACACAAAAAGGTCTCCTCAGAATATTCTGTTGTCCAGGCTGGACGAGCCCAGTATTCCCAGCCTGTCTCCATGGGAAAGGTGCTCCAGCCCTTGGAGCACCTTCGTGGCCTCCTCTGGGCCCCTCCAGCAGGTCTTTGTACTTCTTGTTGTGGGACCCCAGAGCTGGGGGCAGTACTGCAGGTGGGGGCAGTCTTACCATCTATTCTCTGAAAAAGGACATTTCAACAGGACATTATATTTAAGGTGGTAGTCAAAGAGCATCAAAACAATATTATAAATATTGTATCCTACTGTTTGGACAATATGGTGGGATAGATTTCAACATTAATAACAATTTCATAAGTTATCTAATATCAGTTAATTTGCTTTGCCAAAGTACTGGTAAAGGTACTCTAAGCAATTACTTGGCTGACATAGAACAAAAGATGAAGTGAATTTACATATGAAGTGTACACAATATTACTCTCACTCTTGCTAATACATTGTCATCATGAGAAAGTAAATGAAGGTATTAATTTCATTCATATTTGTGTTTTGTAAGTGTCTGAATATGCAAAGCAACATCCCAGCCTCATCACGCTGCAGTGTAAATAAACACAGTATTTCAAATAGCACCTGCTTCTATCACATTCTATTATTACCAAAGTATGTAAAGTATGAACATTACCTTTGAACTGAATAAATGTTTTAATTTAAAAATATAATTAATTCCATTGTTCAAAAGCTGGAATTAAACCGTCATGCAATGACTCACAATGCTTCACAAATAATTTGATGACTGCTACTGATCTTCTCCATTGCAGAGAAGTTTAGCACAATAAAGTAAATTTCCCAGCTTGGCCATGATTCATTTCGTAAGGCATTTTCTGATACAAAAACGCAAAAAACCCGCATAACTATTATGAAATAGCACCCAAAGAATATTTAAAAATACAGAACTATTGCCTGAACCTTCAGAGACACACCTTAAAAAAATTACTCTTTAATATTCACTGCATCATTTGCACTTTTTACATAACGTAATCACAGGATTTAAATAACTCAATTTAATACTTATCCTGGAACTGGCAGCCAGTATTCTACCCTGAGGGACGTAAGTCTTCATGAAAAGCTCATTTCACAAGACACTGGAGCAGTTTTGGCATTACCAGCACCTCTCACATAAACCATGCTGAAAACTATAGTTTATCCTGCCAAATGCCTTTTCTACATATGGTGTTTAACAATGCTCTGTAGGTCTGAAAGTCAGTAATAATAGATTTAAGATAAAGATCTGGTAGCACACATGTATGTAACACAAAAATTTAAACAATGCTACTTTTTCATGGATATATTTACCTTCATAGCCCATGTGCATATAAGCAATTAAAATTACTCTTTAAATTAATGTGCTAACAATAACTCCTGTAAAAAATACTTTCTCTTTCAGTTTCCAGTAGCTTCCTAAAGTTTAATTCTCCCATTGACATCAGAGGCAGAACTTGCATTAACCTCAGCAATACAGGATCAAGCCACAGGAAACCCAAAGTAATACATTTAAAGACAGCACATACACATTTTTAAAATTCTCTAATTATGCAAGGATGGGCTTGGCAATTTACTGGGTTAACTGCCCCAGTAAACCTCTAAATTAATTTTTTGAATAGCATATTTTAAATACTACATCATCAATACATAAATACTACCACATAAATAATGACAGAATAAAATCCAGTTACGTATCCACATGAGGTTAAAGATGGACCTGATGAAATTTTTATTGTAGGCAACAGCAAACTTCACAACCTTTTTGACATTTGAAGTCTGATTTGAAGTCATACTGTGACTGAAGGGAATCAGCTGAATTTGTTAAGTTGTATTAAATATAAGTCTTCTTTATAATTAAGACACTTTATAAAAAGATGAGTGATAGAGTTTAAAGTGTTAATACAGTGACAACTAGGTAACATAATGCTGCAAATACTCACCACTTTCAAAACAGGCATCAAATATAAGATGTCCTTTTTTAGGCTGTCCACAGTAACCAGCTGGGAGAACAATGCACTTGCTCACATTCCCTGCTATGATATCATCACTTCCCATGGCACTGCCTGTTGCAGTAAAAGTGAAAAAAAACCCCATGAGCATAAAACAAAATATATTTAATACATAATAACCAGTGGAAGGCTACTTCCCCACACATTTCTACATAAAATAAAATTTGCACCATTTAACATCTGCACCAGGAAATTAATTCTTTCTTTTCAAAGTGTGTATAAGAATTTTGACATAATAATGGCATAATCTGTTAAAGCCTCTCTAAGGAACAAACCACCCAGCCTGGTTTCTTGCACGTTTATGACCTGTGGCTGAACCCTCTCATATGCATTAGTTTGATATTCAGCTGGATCTACTTCTTTCAACAGGAACTCTCTAGCTCTAGATCCTGCTAGATTCCCTGGAACAGAACTCTTCATCAGCTTCTTTATCACAACCCTCAGAAGCATCTTCCTCTCTGTCAACATTAATGGAATCTTCTTCCTCTATCCTGCTGCCTATTTTCATGTATCTTAAATGAACTTAGAACCTTTGAGACTGTTCAGTCCCACTCATATTTGAAAGTCTTAGAATTATTAGAAGGAAGACACATACACCCATAGAGCCATGTGACTATCTGAGCCCTCCTTGTTAGGAAACAAAACTCAGAAAAAGAACTTGAATAACTTTTTTTCAATGCAGCATTATTTAATGGTAAAATATATAAGGACATAAGTTTTCCACACAATGGCATGATTTTTGTCAAAATACATCAGTAGTGAATACACTGAAAGCTTTATTCTTACAGTAAAATTATAACAACAAAATACAGTCTGCAAAATATTTGTTTCCAAATAGGGATAGAAGAACACTATTTTTTTTTCATTTGAGATATGTACAAGAAAGCAAGCAAATAATTGTATATCATACATTTATATTATAGTGTAAGAAACACTCAGCACTTTCTTCACTACTTACAGCTTGGACAAGAAATATTTAACAATAGAAAACTATCTTCTGTATTATAGAAAATGAAGAAATGGTATAGCTTCAAGTGGAGAAGGCATGTGATGGGACAATGGGATGATAATACCTTATTTCACTCTGATAAATAGGGCTACTAAGGCTTCTAGAAATAGACTTTTGGTCTGTACTGATTTTTTTGACATTTAAATGGGTTATGGGGGATGATAAATGTGACATAAAGCTCAATTTGTTTTATTTTTATATTGAAAACTATTTCACACAAATGTTACAAGCAATTCATATTGTCTCTGAATGAGGAAAACAGCTTATTAATTAAAAGTGACCTTTCCATACATAAAAGTATTCCACCTCTTGAGGCAAAACACCTTAGCAGAGGTAACAAATTATATCAATGTATTAGTGACACTGTAGTTAAAGGGTCTGTCAGGCCTTCTATAATATACCCATATTTTCACAGATACATAAATCCCACATTAAAAAATACGCAAATCCAGGTCACTATTTGGCATATGAATCCCCAGTCTTTCTGAGGAAGAAATTTGGAACTTACTCTCTTTGGGAAGTACTACAACAGAACAAACAGAATTTAGTTCTTACTTTATCATAATCTAAAAATGTAGATAATTAATAATGCATTATAGTATTTTTCTAGCGAAATTATTATTTGTAACCTCTGGGTTATTTGTTTTAGACTGAATAATTACACGCGGACAGCAATCTGTGGCATTTGTTTTCTTTAAGTGTATAATTGATACTTAGGATATTTTAGCTGGATGGTTTTTTACCAGCGTGCTGATACAATTTGCTGAAAGCCTGGGAACATCAGAGGCAAACTGAGGCCTGGATGGGGCACCTGTGCATCTGCATGGCTGTGATCCTGTCCCTTGATAAAATTCACCCCTCTGCATTGTGCAAGCTGCAGTGCAGAGCAGCAGCCAGAGGAAAACCATTTCCCCAGTTTCACCTGAGTCGGATTAATATATGCATCCTCAAGTTAAGATTAGTCAAGTTGGTCATTTGCAACCAACATTGTGGAATCAAGGACACAAAGAAAAAGTAGTGGAAAGCCTGCAAATCACCAAGAGTGCCTGAGCTGCCAGGGACCAAAATGAAAGAATGGGAGGCAGGCAGTCACCTGAATAGAGCTGTTTGAAGACTGAAGTCCTCTTGGCAAACATTCCCTTTTAAGTCTCAGCTAAAAGTAATAGACCTCTTAGAAATTGTGAAAGATAACTGGAAAACATCACTTAAATGAGGAAGAAACTAGAAAGTATTACATTCATACCACCATAAGACAGTGGAGGAAAAGCCGGCAAAAGAGAGATTTACATCTCCCTGGCAATTTAGAAAATCTGCCAATGGAGTCTTTACGCAGTGCAGAAGGAAGCTGTCAAGTAACTGTGTCCCAGCAAAAAGTTTCCATCTGCTCCTCCTGACCTAATGTAGCCCTCCAGGAATGAGAATAAAATCATCAAATAGCCTGTAATTCATAGTCATTTAACAATATTACTCTCCTAGCATGTTCTTTATTCCACAGTAATTAGAATATTCAGAACGCACTGTTGCTATATTTTGAGTTATATTATCTTTAATCTCTAAACATGCAAAACTGCTGTCTTTGAACTTCACATTATTAAGCAGCACAACAGCAGCACGTCCCTTCTGGCATGTTCTCCTTGGGTGATAAAGAAAAGGCCAGAGCACTGCCCGAAAAGGAGCCTGTATGAGCCCATTATAAAGCACGGCTTCATGCCTGTGCGTTCAGCAGACGCAGAGAGCGGAGCTGGGAACACATTACCACCCTCAGATGGAGAGAACAGCTACCCTGGGCTCCAGTCCTCTGGCCAATAAAGAGATCCCGTTCTCACAACTGGAGAGCCCTAAGCAGATTTTCCTGGCTGGAGGCAAAGATGTAAGACAGAACCTTGTGGGGAAGGGAAATAGCTCTTCAATCTGAAACAAACTGAAAGAGAAAGAAGATAATTAACTGAAGTACATCCTGCACATTCTACTTAAGGAGACCAGATTCTCCTTTGAAAAAAAAGGTTAGATAAGACAAGCAAAGGCAAAATCTAGCAAAGAAATTTTCTCAGAATGTAGTTCTTATTTTGTCAATTATTTTTCTTATGGGTTGTAAGACACATAGCTATTTTATTCTAATTCTTCACAGCTTAAACTCCAGGAGGCTCCAGCAAATCCTTAGGATTTACTTTTACTGCAGTATTAAACTTTAATGGTAATTTTCTATCAGGTATAAAATCTGTGGGTGCCTGAAATCTCTGTAAGTATATAAGGCTTTAAAATAAAACCTGGGCAGAATCTTCCGGTATCTGCATTCATCACTATTGTCATTGTGGATATATTTCACATCAAACTAGTGAAAATGAATAGAATCAGTTCCAGGAGACTGGGATTCATGGGAGGCAGGGTTTGGAAATTTCCAGAGTTTCTTTGCCCTTCTTAAATTCAAAGGGTAAAGCCAATATTTTTTTCATTTAGGAAAAGATGAAATCAGTATTTGCTACAACAAACATCATGCAAATTTAAGTACATTTTCTTTAAACACTGTAGTTTCTAGAGGAAGGCACCTCTTTAGAAAGTAACAGGGAATCTCTGAACTGGGTAAACAACGAGCCCAGCTTCCAGAAGCATCAAACATGAAAACCCATGGAGTAAGCAGCCAGAAGCTACCCTCATGCTACATTAGGCAGGAGAGCACAGCTGCATTAAAACAGACATGGAAAAATATAGCAGGAATTTGCCTGGAAAACCTGCATCTTTCTTCTAATCACACTGCCTAACAATGACAGCCAATTAGAAAGGTGAGGTAACACAAAAACCTGCAACAACTGCAAGGAAACTTTGTAGAAGTCTTTCTTTAATTACAAATGTCATCAAGATACCCTGCATTCTCTTATGAGATGCTTATTTTAGAATAAAATTAGAATACATTTTGCTGCTGGAAACATCTATTGTATAAAGACCTAATAGACAAGATTCATTTCATCCAGGGGCCAGGAAAAGTTTCCAGGTATCCTAGAAAAGCTCCATCAGCCTTGAGCAGTACTGTTAATAGAAACCCACATAAAGAAGTGAATCTGAACTCTCAGTACAGTTTGCAATGAAAAAAATTCAGATGACCAACAGCAACTCATTAGCTCCAAAACATTCCAAGTCTCCAGATGAACACTGCTCAACTCACGCTTTGGCAAAGCAGCACTTACAGAAGTTATGCCAATAACTGTCTGCTCCACAAACCTGAAAACAATGTCATTTTAGCAAAATTCTTTTAAATGGTAGCATTTAGTACAAGTCTATAGTCTCAATAGCTGATTATGTTCTCTTATTCTTTGACTTTTTTTTTACTAAAAGCTTTTATATCATTGTCCCTAGGCTTCAGAAACACTGATATTCAGGAAGACAAGCTATTCTGCTATGACTTCTGAATGCTCTGTAGCCATTCCATTGACTTAAAAATGCTAAGAAAAAGAAGAAAACACAACTGTCATTTTGATCTTCACAGCCATGTATCCCGAAGCAAGGCTTGGGCATGACCCGGAGAATCTAAACATACTGCAGAGTGCTGTCAATCTGAAATGTACTTAAATCACAGGCACTGTGATCTGAAAAGAAAGGGAGAAAAACATATTTAGACTACAAATCCAAGGGTTTGTGACAATATCCAGCACGGCAGCAGCCACACCTGCTGCCTCACATTGGGGTACTGTGCCCATTCTGTCACCATTACCTATTTCAAAGGTCCAGCAAGGAAAATGTTGGTTACCACAAGAAGGCATTGTCATATAACTTGGTCTAGTTCTAAAAAATAGTAACATCATGTTGTCACTTAAAAACCAAATTTGAGATAAAGCAGCTTTGCAGCAATTGTCTCTTCAATTACTTTCCTCCTACGGTTTGACCAACAGACTGCTTGTCAAGTCTATCTTCAAACTGTGAGATGATATTCATATTCAAGAAAACAAGCAAAGTAAAGATGAACTGTAGTTTAGCAGAGATTATCAGGCAAATTCTGAGATTTGCACAGATTCACAGGTTCTGAAAATAGCCAGGAGAAAGAAACTGCCATCTTACTGCCAGGGACTTGAAAGAGCTTGTGGTTGGTTGCATAATAGGAAGGAAACAAGATTTATGGTTTGGGTCTTTAATTTATTGCACAAGTTACTCTTTCTTCAGAGGCTACCAGACCATATTACCTTTCAACTTTCCTAACATGACTCCTTAGCTAATCCACCATTAATTTTTACTTTAGGTCGGAAGCATAAGTAGATCTAAATATCTCGTGCCTCTTTAGATGCACATGTCCAAACTCCTTTACTCTAGCAGAAGGTGTGGAATAGGCGTCTGAGTCAAAGCTCAGGGTGGAAAATCTTGTTCTTATATGCAAATATGTAAAGCAAAATGATAACTAAAGCTGGTGACATATGGGGTGCCCATGAAAAGCTCAGTGGCACCACAAAGAGGACTTTGCCTGCAATACAGTGAGCAGAAAGCCCAGGGCAAGTAGAGACAGAAAGGTAGATGAGGTGCTTAGCCCAAAACAAAGCATTGACCACCAGGCTGGTTAAGTGTGAAAAGGTGATGAGAAATCTCCACTACATGGTCCTTTAAAAAAGACCAGATTCACACAGAGATACAACTATCAACCCAAGGTCAGTTATAGCTCCTGTCCAAAATCCAATGAAGAACATTCAACTGAAGATTTTTGGCAGACAGACACTGCTCTGCACAATGACTCCTCACTCCCAGGGGCTGGCATTGTCTCATGAGTTTATAGAAAAAGAAGAAAATTCAGCTTGTGTGAACTTGCACTTGTTTCATATGTGATGTTTGTTTCCAATCTTCAACCTAAAAGCTTTACTTCAAGACTACTCATTTATTACCTCAGTGTGGGCTATCCCCAAGGATACACCTTTCTGTTAGAGACAAATGGCAATGAAAATTTTTGTATCACTTCAGTGAAATCCAGTGTTCAAGAAGGTATGAACAGATTTTTCTAATGAAAAATTTTAAAAGCAATTAATGCTTTGAACTCAGCAAGCAAGAAAAATATCCATTACTCTTTTTACTGTACTTATAAGCTCTAAACTAAAATTCTACCTCAAATGAAAAATAAAAAGAATGGAAAATACAGTTGTATTGAATACATTAACTGAAAATATGTTTATTTTAAAACACTGTAAGGATCAGTGAATTTCATGATATATAGATTTATTTTTAACAAGTATTTGGTATCTTGATAACATCAAAGGTATCACATGATGCAACAGTTGCTATAGTAGCAATACTTAACTAAAAAAACACATCAAACAAAAGCATAAAACATATAAACAGTAAACAAAATTATAGTACATAATATGCAACCTCAGCTAGCAGAGAAAAGAGAAGATAATAGCTATTGAGTTGAACTAGTCCTCGGAGTTGCATCTCCAAAAAGAGTATCAGCAAGTCCACCCTGTCTGGGAAATAAGGGATGGCTCAGAGAATTAGGTCTGCATGTGAATGAGAGGAGATGTTGAAATACCAGTCAAAAAGTACCCAGGAATTCAAGTTCTGGGTCAAGAAAAAAAAATTGGGGGATGTTCCTACCATTTCAGGGGAAAATCTGTGTCTAGGGATTCTGAGGCAGGAAAAGAACTGAAGAGTTAAAGCCGATCCCTTGTGTGGTACTACAGGACTTTGAGAAATGAAACTCTTCCACAGCATCCCATATCTTTCTGAAATTTGTATGCAATTGATTTCCCAAAGACAAGGAGGGCATGTGACCTGCAAAAAATACCAAGTCAAGCAGGCAGGCAATTGCAGGGTTTGGAATTGTAGCGCAGGAAATTTCAGGGAAGGCCAAAACCTGGTATTACTCACAAAACTGGAAAAAGATGGTGGCAGTTGAAGTTACTCACTAGTATTTGCTGTTGCCATCCTAAAATGCTGTAAATATTTCCCATGCTATTTAATACTGAAACAAATCAGCTTTTATATACCTGGGTTTGTGTTATATGTGAGGGAGCATAGAAGTGGAAAGAAAGGGAGAGTTTCATGGATATATGCTGTGTATAAATCCATATATACTCCTGGATAAAATGTATATACCCATGTTTCAGCTGCCCTGGGTGTGAGGCACTGATTTAACAAAAGCACATTATCTCGCTTAAACTTGATAGCATAACTGGAAGAAGTCATAACAAAATAAAATTCTAAACTGAAGATAACTCACATTGAGCCAAGCTAAATGTAACTTAATGTTACTTAATGTAACTTATAACATCTTATATGTAGCAACCAATGCAATGACCCTGACCCAAGATTATATAGCCTTTAGTGGCTAACAAAAGTTTAATCTCTTCAAGTTCACAACTTTGTATGTCTCCTTTCTTGAAGATCAACTGATTCTCAGCTGGGAAACTGAAAAAGACTCAATAGGTAATAA
Organism: Irena cyanogastra; assembly: GCA_013397155.1. Classification (NCBI taxonomy): domain Eukaryota; kingdom Metazoa; phylum Chordata; class Aves; order Passeriformes; family Irenidae; genus Irena; species Irena cyanogastra. Next base: position 619,701 of record VWZV01006848.1, on the reverse strand, counting down.
ATATTCTTGATATAACAGAGAAGTAGGTTGACTTCAGCTTTCGCAAAAGGCCAAGGCTTTATTTCTTGTCCTAGTTTTCAGGCTCCTCAGACCTGACTATCACATTCAAAATGTTTGCCCACAGAAGACATCTCATAAAAATACCAAGTATGAAGTACTATGGAAGTCTTTCAAGAATATCAGCAAAGTCAAGTATGGAACATATAAACAGCACTTCTTCTGTTTATGAAAATTAGCCTGCTCATGCCAAATTCCTAGCATTTTTCATGTCTTACTGTGTCTGCTGATTGAACAGGAACTTTCCAAATGTATATTTAAAGAGATGTCTATGCCATAGTGTGGAAGCATGAGCTTATCTGCTGAACCCCAGGAAGGCCAAAGGGAGACAGCATAGCTGTGATGTTGAGCTAGCAAGCTGGATCATGGACATTATTCCAGTGTTAGCACTGAGGGAATACAACTGTGCTTTCTAATTTCAAGAGGGCTTTTATCTCATTCTCAGCTATTCTTCACAAGCAATCAGCCTGGTGAACCTCAACACAGGTCAGCTGTGGCACTACACCAAACCCACTATTAACAGCTATTTTAATTTTTTCATACCTAAAGTGCAACTACTGTAAATTTCTTGCAGATGCACCTGTCCAAATTTTTTAAAAATTATTTATCACTAATTCAAGTGTTCAGAGACTTTAATTTAATTTCTGACTCAACCACTGACATCATTATGGTGGTGATGAATCTTTCTCCATGGGAAACTGGGCCTTCCACAAGGGCTCCAGGGCAGACACAAAATCCTGTAGGGAATCACATCAGCACCTTTGCACAGCACCATGTCTCTGTCCAACACCTTGTACTTCCCAAGTGACTGGAAGATAGGTGGTCACTGCAGCTGCTTGGGCTTTCATCATGAGCGCAGTAACTGCAAACTGGGCAACCTCAGTGCATGGACAATTTCCATCCTCGTTATTACATACCATTCATGTATTCTCCTTTGGGTTAAAATGCTATTTTCCTTGTCTTTTGCTTCCTATTCACCTGTTGTTTAGGGTTGTGGGGATGTCTTCTGCCAGTTAACTTAAGCCAGCAGTAGTTTCAGACACAGTTTCTTCCCTTTTAGGTTACATTCTTCTTTACTATTGCGTATCTAAAATCATTTGGGGATTTTAGTACTACTTCTGAAATAATTTGTTCCCCCAGGTTGCTGAAATCAATTCCACTATTAATTACTGCCATAGTTATAATTACTCATTGAAACAACTTCTTCAACTTCTTCGTTTAGAATAGCATTTCCCCCTACCTTCCAAAAGTCCATTCCAAAAAGTAGTATTTTAAACTACTGAGAATTTCTTTGATCCAAGCATTGCCCACTCACATTCCCTTTATTTAAGAACATAATCTAGTATTTTATTTCAAACAATTAGATCATTGCAGTTTTATTTTATTCACAAAGTACCGTATAGCAAAAAAAATTTAAATATTCTTTCAGAATTCCCATTTTCTAACACAAAAAACGTCAGCAAAAACAAACGATCTATTAACTGTCTTGCATCAGCAACATAACAGGAATCAAACTACAGAGAACACTACTAACTAATACAGCATATTCAGCAGTTTTTTTAACTAAGCAAACACTAAGATGATACAATATTTATGGGAATATGAAATGCATACAAAATATTTCAAATATTCAGAACACAAGCCAAAAATTCTACCTTCAAGAAGGCTTACACACAGAAAACTCTGAGATCAAATTACTGTTTATTTGTACCGCTCAGAAATAAAATAACCAGCATATATAGTGGTATTGTGCCTAGTTACAAAACATCTGCTACTCTGCAGCACCACAGGCTTTGGGTGTAGTTAAGTAGTACAGAAGCAAGTTTATCTCACAATCCTATTTCACATGGACAGCTCCCATGAAATAACACTGCTGCTTTTGGATTTGTATAGGTTATTTGAGGAATTTTTCATTAATCAAACACACCATACTACCTCATCTACATTTTATATGCATGAAAACCTGATAGTCACTTGCCAGGCTTCCCAGCACTGAAGTTGTCTGTAATGGCAAAGTGACTCTGCTGCTTATTGCAAATGAAAACACATCAGCAGAGCTGCAATGAATCCAAACGGGCTCCCTTTGCAACGGATTCCTGCTGCTGTGCTCTGGTGATTCACGGGAACTGATGTTCCACTTGCTTTAGCGGAGATTGAAATCCAACACATTTTTCAAGGTGCTTATGAAACAAAATGTCAAAGGAAAATCTTGCCAGTTTTCACTCATGATTGTGAGATCCACTGCTAAGTAAACAGCTCTGTGAATTAGTAGGTAAATGGAATCATTAGAGAGCTTATTCATCTTACAGTAATAATTTAAGACAACTACTTTTTCCTCCATCTCCTTTTCTATGCTTGATTTTTGACATAATGAAACTATGAAATCAGCTTGTTTACCACACTGAGAGAACAGGGATACATATGCATATTAAAAAATATATGTATCAAAACATGTAAGTTTTAGTCTCTAATCTTTATATATTACTTATCCTAAAATAGAACCAATCACAAAAAGTGTTTACTATACACAAATACATCAAATTCATTGCCAAACATTAGCAGGATGAGAGTCCTATATTTAATACTGAAGTCCACATTCTGAGTTTGAGAGTCTGTGACAAAATGAAATGGAAGTCATTATTATTTTGGTAGAGCAGTTTTCCAAACCATTTCAACATACAAATAGTGAAATTACTTCAAAAAACTTACATAAAAATCCAAAGTTAACAAATACAGCACTTCTTAAATGGCAGGCCTGGCCTCTGTGGCAAAGTTAAGAAAATTAGTTGTGGGGACAACGTGACAAGGAAGCTGGGATATGGGATACATAGATGTGTACCCATAACCAACTTCAATTAATTGTAAATTGGTTTACCTCTATTATAGATTAATGGCAGACACAGCTTGAGCCCAGAAGAACTTATTATCTCAGGTACAGTGCAATCTAAACATGGCAATTCTGCTTCAAGGCTCTGCATGCCAACTACCTTGGGGATCACTTGAGAAGTCTAAGCTGGTTTCCATAGATTCCCCTCATTCTGGAAAACAGCAGCATGATCAATCCTCCAGAAACAAGAGTGATGGAGCCCGATGCACACAGCCAGGGGCTGTGCTGGAGCTGCTCTGCATCCAGCAGCACTGCTGTGAGGAAAGCAGCACGGCTGCATCTCAGTGACATCAGCAGGAAACAGCGGCACGAGGTCCCCTCCGTGTCCTCCAGCACCTCTTTTATCCAGGGGTTGCTGCTTTCTGTTACCAAGTTACAAGACATCTTCATTAAAAAACTTCAAAAAAGGTAACAACGACTATTGAGCCATTTCCTTCTGTCCCTAAGCAGGTGTTGTGGAGGAAAGAGGTAGAGGAGGAAGGAAAATTTCCCAGCGTAGACAAGTTGTTCATCTCCTCTGGGGCAGCTGACAGCTATTGTGTGAGGTGTCCCACCTGGAGGTGGGGGGGCTGGTGCTGAAGATCTGAGTGTCCCAGTCCTCTTAGGGGCCCCATGTGGAGATCAAGCTGGTTCCATTGTAACACAGGGACACGACTTTAAAAACCTATTTTATTGAGCATTAAATCTATATAGCTCCACTTCTAAAAGCACAAAAGCTATGTAGGCCACGTAAATGCATTCTGAGGTTGATCTGGTCTTTTGCATGAGACCTTTGCCTACTAAAAGCAGTGAAAGCCATACCAAAGAAACTTGCAGAAACTTCTGTTTTACAGATTTCAGTATAAAACCTATTAAAATTCTCACTATGTCTCATTTTACTTTTTACAAATTCAAAAGCCTCCTCTCACAAGTGCTAGTAATTAATAGGGTGCTTTGAACTTCACTGAAAGAAAAAACGTTGTGAGGCTTGAGGTAAGTAACTTTTCAAAGCTTTGATTATTCGTCAAAGAAAAAAATGTATGAAATATGGCTAGGAAATGGTAAACCATTCAAAAATGGCAGCTTGAACACCCAACACTTTCCTGTTTCTTTCTTTTTCTGAAATTGTATCTTCTGGCTGTATAAAGCCTTCATTAGTATTTCTCAGGTCTCCTTATATGGCAAATTATGTAACAAAAATATGATCAAAGCTTTAAGTACCAAATATATATTAGCAGCTCCTCCTCAATGAATTTTTCTAGTGGGGATTTTTTTTCCACTGGATAACTGAAAAATGTTGGAAATTACTTGAATAGCAGCCTACTGGCAACAGAGTCTAATGATCACCATAATACCTTTCTGCAGAGACTAGAGTTAATTTCTGTATAGAACTTCAACAAATATTTCAACTTATGCAGTTAAAACTAAAATAGCTAACAGTCTTACAAAGGGCCTCAGATTTACTAAGAAACCTTTCTCTAATGTCCCCTGGACTTCCAACTGCTCTGGCTGAAACGTACCAATGCAATCAGTAAGTTCTGGCAAACATCTTTATTGAACAAAACCCATTTTAGATTTGTTTACAAATCTATCCTGCAGCATTTTATAAACAACTGCAAACAGCTCCTTCTGCTGTGTGAACATCTGCAAGGCTGGGCCCAGTCCCCACACAGTTTTCCACTGACGTTTGAAGCCTCCTTGTGTTGACAGGAGGATTCAGTGGGCAGATCCCTATCAGCACGAAGGCTGCAATGCCTTTACCCAAACACTGGAATTCTGCTATGCTTACAGGTTAGTCGTGTATATTACAAAATAAGCTCTGCAGTTTGTATACACTTTAAAATTCAGAAACCATTTAGGAAAAGTTAATTTGATTGAAGAAATTAAGTTTACCTGGAGAATCAGGAGTACCGCTGATGTACGGGGTTATTTTAATGACCAAGATTAAATAATATTGTTAAACTAATTAGCTGATTTCTCCTATTTTAAATTTCCTCATGATAAAGCCAGTGAATTAGTTATCAAAAAGCCTATATTTAAAGACAAATAAATTATTTTCTTATTTGGCATGGCTTTTTATTTAATAATTAAGGCCGCTGAAAAGAAAGCAGTTATGTTCCTGATACTAGAATGTTGTCATACCACATGTGATTAAATATTTTTAAAAGAATAACTATTTTTTTTTTAAAGAATAATGAAAAGCTATCTTCAAAACAACCCAGCTCAGCACTATCATATTAAAATCAATTAGAAAAACACTGCAGAATTTACACAGCTGTCCTATTGGCCCCTTCATGTGCAGATCTCTGAAATAATGAGCTAAAAATTAGTGTTCCTAAGTGTTTTAGGAACACTAATTACTACACAAACTTTGGGTGTGGTTTGAGCATTCAACAGAGGTTTGCAGATTTCCTCTCTGAAGCCAGGTCACAGCGGGGCTGTGAACACTTTTAAAATTTCAACCATTCTTAATATGAAATGTGACTCAACACCACTCTGCAAGTACCAACCGTGGCGTGTAAATAAACATTAAAAACTCCACATTCAGCTGGGAAGCCTGTTCATTCCGATAACCAGGATTTTTGGTCTAAAGACATTTATTTATATCCTGTCCAGTACAGTGAGTAAATACCTTTTCTTGCTTTCACTATGATTTCAGTGATGATGACACAAGGAAATACCAGAAATACTAATATCCACAAAATGACTAGCAATTGTGGAATAACACATATTAGAACTGTCAATCCAGGCTAATATGCAGTTGCCTCAGATAGAAAACTATTACAGAACTCAGAGATAACCTGCACCCTTTGATCATTCAGGTCTCCAGATGCAAGTCCTCTGAAGGTAATACAGATGCCTTGAACAGAAACCTGGGGAGAATGAGATAACTACTGAAATTCTAAATTGGAAAACACTTTTACCTGGTTCATGGGTCAAAAACTTCAGCAAATACAGGTACTCTGTACTCATTATGGCCTACTCCTAAACCTTCCTTAGTGAAGCTAAAACGTCCTCTTTGCCACAGAACTGGAAAAAATAACATTCATCTGCTTTTGATGAAACTTAACTAAACTCATTGCTTTACTGTTATCTTCCAGAGGTTTATGACAGCAAGGTCAACTGAGCAGAACAACTGGAAGTCAAACCAAGAAGTTCCTGAGAGTAACTAACTAGACTCAATCATTTTCATCCTCCTGCAAACTCCATTTGTGAAGATTTACATTGCTTTTAAGTTGGATTCCCAGTTTGAGACATTAAAGTTTCAGCCTGGAAAACCAAACAGGAGGCATACAAATTCGGAGCTTACTGCAAAAAGCTGATTTAAACACTTCCAAGAAAGCAGGTAGGACTAAGGAGTCAACTAGAATGGTAAAATGATTAATTCAGAGTGAAGTGAGCCGATTTGCAGCACTCTAACCAAACATCAGAATACAGAAACTATTTTAATGGATTAGAGCAGATGTCTGCCTAGTCCAGTGAGGACAGCAGCAGAATATGAACTCTGTACTAAACAGGTGTGAGATAATCTACCTTCCATATTAAGTCTCAATTTTACTTGAAACTGCACTGAAACCATGATGTAGAGAACAATGCTGAGCCTAACAGTAGACTGAAAGCTGATGGAAACCCCTCTTCTGAAATGCTTGTGCAATTCTGTGTGTCCTAATCACCCTCTCCAATTAAAAAAAAAATAAAAAAGGTTAAAAATTTCCAAAACAAAGAAACAAAAATCTTCTACAGGGAAAAGGAATGGAATATGAAAATATTTGTATATCGGGAAAGAGTAAGAATAATTACCAGATTAAGATATTTACTTTCCTATAACAGAAGGAGATACTAATAAAACTGAAATGAAAAATTCTTGCTTTATAAAAAGATGTATTTTCCATAAAGTATAATTAATTTACAAAATGTCTTGACACAGTGTATTTTCAAATCTAAGAGTTTAGAGGGGTCATAAGCATGCTAGATGTGCATAATTCACTGTCAGATAACCTTAAGGAAGAAACCTAATATTTGTAATTCCTTATCTCTAAGTGCACACTGTATTTTTTCTGACATCAACTCTTGTCAAACTAGGGTTCTGAACTAAATCAATTAAGAATGGTCCATCATAGCAATGTGCATAGCTATAAACCATGAGTAAGTTACCTTCAATTTCTCTGTAACATAGTTTCCTTATGCCAAAATTGCAAATAACAATCAGTACTTCAAGATGGGAAGATGAGATAATGAGAGTTATTGTGCTTTCTGATCCTCAACTAAAAACATGATGTTGCTGTTAAAACACAAAAATAAAAAAAAAATTGAAAAATAAAAAAAAACCAAGCAAAAAACCCATCCAGCAAGTATAACATACTCATACTGGCTAAATTGATTTATATGGTTTGAACAATTTTCAGTCCTTCTGTAATCGCTTTATTCTCCTTGCATTGTGCAAAATGCAGGTTCCAGAGCTACATTCCTGTATCTCCTAAAGACTGCTCAAGATCTTACACATGATGGAGACACACGAAGCAGTGAGAATGCAGCAGGAACATTGCCCAGTCATGTGTTCAACAACAGTGTCAGTGTCACCCAGCAGTAAAGGGGAGGAAAAAAAGAGATTCTTTGAGGGATTTGCCATGGAAAGAACCTGCCTGTCGACTTAGTGTCAGCTGACAGTCAGAAAAAATCCAAAACATCCCACCTTTTTTTCTCACTGCCTAGTTTCCATGACCTTTCTTAAGAGTTGGCCAAGATCACAAGTTTGCTTCCTTTTCTCTGAGAGTTTTGGGTCTTTTCCCTATCTTTGTGGTTCTTTGCATTTTTAATTCCTTATCTGGTTTCTCCAAAACAGAAGGACCTGCAAATTAAACTTGCAAAGTGGCCAGACAAGCATTGTACAATTCAAGCAGACATGTACGAGGACATGCAACTAAACATGAATTCGGCACAAGCTGAAACACAGCATTTACGAGAAAATCATTGATTGGTCAGCTGCGATGGTCAGAAGTGGGAAAAGTTCTGGGGAAGGTTAAAATTAAAAAGCAAATACTGTGATGCTGCAGGTTTCAGTAATACAGCAGAGAACACAATGTAAGTTAATCTGGAAATGGTATGAAAGTTACATTCCATGTTGAATTAACTGGCAATGGCACAGGTACAGGGGGCAGGCAGGAAAGCTGACAAAGTCCATTGGGCACTGGAGATCCACTCCTCAATTCACAGCTCAGGCAGATCTGATCATCTGTGTTAGCAGTGTTCCAGAGTGCAGAGGATGAAAATAATCCCCTGCCTCATGGTCAAGTTCAACACACAATAAACTTCACAGTGTTTTCCCATGGGTTCATAAACAGTATGGCTGAACACAGGGAGTTCAAAAACCGTTGGACAATCCATTTAGATGGAGACTCTGTAGCATCATTTCCCAGAACACAACAGCATTTGACAAACTTATCCCTTTTTTTCACCTTAAGTGGACCAAAAATCCAAGATCAGTTCTATGGGCAATGCATATTTATTTGGAGCCACTTCTGAGGCTGAAAAGCAGAAGTGCAGCACTAACACACCAGGCTGGGAAAATGAACTCCTAGTTGAGGAACCTCGATCATTTATGTATGGTACTGTGGGAGATTAAATATTCAGGAATACTGACATCTTTGTTCCATCTTCCAAATGTTAGTATCTCTAGTTTTCATAATATATTTCGAGGGCTTTTGTTTTCACATAGATTGGAAACAACAGTTGTCTTTTAACTGTCTTGTGTTAGAACAGGAAAAGACCCCTCTACCTAGAGGGTCCTTACCATTTATGAGGCTCAAAAGTTCAGTTTCACAGACAAACTTATCTCACATACACAGTTAAAGCCATTGTTAATACATCCTGAATAGGAAGAATAACATCTGGCATCTTCCTTAAAGAAATCCTCGGTAACAGTGTAAGGGATGGGAGCTGTCAGGTGTGCGGCTCGCTGTCCCTCTGCAGCCTCCGGGCACTTTACACTTCCCAGGCAAGGCAAGCAGCACCTGCAGGTCAACCCGCAAGCTACTAGCCTTCTGCAGCGGTTTCAGTCTCAGACCTGTGTCTTCACGTATTATTTTTCCATGCTAATTCACGCAGGCGCTCGTATCTTGTGTAAGGGGAGCTCCTCTGCACGGCCGGTTTGCTCTGCTCTTCACCACCGCCACCTTTGCCCCTGCGCGGGAAGATGGAGCAGGGTGCGGGAGGACGGAGCAGAGCACGGGAGGATGGAGCAGGGTGCGGGCTGCCTCACCATCAGCCTCCTCCTCTGCCCCGCCAGGGCTCGGCCCCGCAGCGCCGGCCGGCTGAGCCGGCCTCTGGCCTCACACCTGCCACGCCACAGCGGGTCAGTCCCGCTCAGGCAGGCCTGGAACACGGGGGGCTCTTCCCTCTCTGCCTGCCTGAAGGAGCTTTCCCCACGACCACCTTGTCCCTGGGAAGACTCTCCTCATCCCCCAAGGGAAGGGGCTTTGCCCTTCGTCACAGCTCCTCGGGCAGGAGCCTCTGCCGCGGTCCCTTCACCACCTCAGTGCCCTCGGCCAGAGGTGTTCCCCCCCGTCTCCCCCAAGCGAAGGGCTCCGTCTCCGCACTCCGCTGCGAGCCAGGCCCCCTCTACCGCCAGAAGCCCCTGGAGAAGGGGGGTTCCCCCTCTCCCCCCGCCCAGGCGACTGCGGCTGGCACTGACCCGTCTCTGCCGTCCTGCTCCTCTCCGCCATATTTGTTGTCATCCCGCCACCCCCCCCAACGCCGCCCGGCCGTCGCCATGGCAACACGCGTCACCGCCATGGGGGAGCCCCGCGCCCCCCCGACATGGCGGCGGGGCTGACGGCCCTCCCCAGAGACAGCCTGCCTGGGGACAGCCTTCCCTGCGAGCGGCTCCCCAGGCTCATCCTGCTCGGAGAGAGCCTTTCCCGGGAGCTCCTGCCCGGGAANCGGCCGCCCGCCCCTCACGCAGTACGGCTCCCTCCCTCACGGCCGCGCCCGCCCCGCCCCGCCTCCCGGGCCCGCTGTTTACCGGCGCTGCTCGGACCGGGGAAGGAGGGCTCGTTTTCCGCTCCCTGGTGGCTGCTCGCCGTCTCGGCAATTGCCGTCACTGCTCCCCGGAGGACGAAGTTGTGCCGGTACCGAAGCTCCTCCCGAGCTCGTGCCTGCCCGTAGGAGTCGGTGTGGGCCTGAGGTGCTCATATAGGGCGCTGAGGAAGAGAGGCTCGTTATCATAGAATATCAGTTAGGTTGGAAAGGTCTGAGATCATCGAGTCCAATCTAAGACCAAACACCACTATGTCAACTAGACTATGGCACCAAGTGCCACGTCCAGTTCTTCCTTTAACACCTCCGGGGACGGCGACTCCATCGCCTCCCTGTGCGTCCATTCCCACGTCTAATCATACTTTCTGTGAAGAAATCTTCCCTTTGTCCGATGTCCCGGTGTTACGGAGGTGCATGTCCCCCTGCACACAGCTCAGGCAGCGGGGTCATAGGGGGCGGCGGCCTGTGTGGGTTCAGGGTCTCTGTCTCCCCAGGGGAGGCGACGCATCCCTCCTGCTCCGATTCCAGCCCCATGCACTGAGGTGCAGCACCGGCAGAGATGGCCAATTCATGTGTGCGTGACTGCCCCACCCTGCCCCAAGACTCAGCAGGTGACTCTGGTCATGTGGCAGTTGTCAACTTTTTTTTTTTTTTTTAATTTCTTAAGGCAGCCCAGTGGGAAGCTTCATTATGTGTGTGAGTGTTGCCCGTCTGTCTCCTTGCCCCAGCCCCAGCAGGTGAGCCTGACCATATGGCAAATGCAGTGCTGGGGACGGGAGGGCTTCTGCATGCGCGTGTTCGCGGGCCCGCTGGGTGACACTCACCATGTGGCAAACACGGCGATGAAGGCTCTGGTGTACAGGGGCTAATTATGTGTGTGAGTCCCGGGGGACCTGGCAGGCTGGGTGTGATCATGCGTGTCTCACTAATGCTGAGGCGCAAGCTCCATTGTGCATCCTCTACGCAGACAACTCCAGCCTCTCGGAAGCGAGGCTGACCGCGGGACGAGCGCAGTGTTACAAGCACAAGCATCAAGGCTCATGTTTATGTGCAATCATAGGCAGACGTGGGGCTAAATGCCCCCCGAACCAGGTGGCTGTTAAACTCTGAAACAGGGAGTACACGAGCAATGCTAAGCAATGGATATAGGTAGGACTGTTTATAGTCACACACACACTCAGGTGTTTGCTTCCTTAGATCTAGTAAATTAATGTAATCACTTCATAGTGATCAGTGACTAGTCAGGGAAACAATCCAAGATTAAAAATTGAGGCACATAAAGTTGTATCTTCCTCCATCTAAGTTCTGTTATTTAAACATCACTTTACCTCTTTGTCTGCTACCTAATATGTGCCTTTTCTGCTCCAGTTCAGCTCCTCTTAACAACACTCGTATGGATAATACCTACAGGTTCTACATAGATTTTTCTGTTGGTCACTCACTTCTTTTCTCCCTGGAAAAGAGAAAGCCTGCTCCTTTTTGCAGCCTTGTTCATTCTTCTTTCAGTTCGTAGTTCTCTGGTTATTTTTACAGCATTTATTTTTGTGGTTTCACTTCTTTTACTGTTTCCTTTCTTTTTCAGTGGCACCTAGGCCTCTTTCCTTTATTTATTTCTCTTTGCTCTCAGTATCTTACTTTAGTATTATATAAGCTAATTGAACATTACCTAGCCACATTCCTGTTCCATGATGAAACACCTGCCTGAAGTGGTGTACCAAGGGGGCTTGGCGATGGGGTTGGAAGATACACCCTTGCACAGAAGAATATTGAAGGCCCTCTAGATCCAAGCTCTGCAAAAATATTTTCTATACTTTCTTCTCTGCAGTCTTTATAAACTATAGGTGGTCACTTGCATACTAAAAAGGTGGATTTGTCTCGCTGCTGACAGTGAGCTGCACAAAGTGCACACACTCACAGACACATTCCTTCCCTTACAGCCTTGCTCCAGGCCAGCAAATCATCCAGGCCTTCTGTTTTTCCTTACCTATTGCTGAGCAAATGATTCTGGGACTTCCCTCTTCAGAATATGCCACAAAGACTCTGATCTTTCTCTTCTTTCTTTAATGTTGCCTGATAGCCATGTCCCACCCCAACTCTCCTTCAGATAATTTCTCATATTACGGATCTCTTCATTCCTTTATTTGATATTTCTTTTTTTTTCTTTTTTAGATCTTACACAGTTCTGTCCAAGTTTGCAGCTCTAGTCTGGTTTCTTACCATGTCCCCACATCCCCTTATTCCCTTTGTTCTACTTGCTATTCCAGCTTTAGTGTCCCCTCATCCATATTTCATTTCTATCTATTATTACCCATATAGCATTTTTCATCTGTAAATTTCTAAGAATTAAGTGCCTGTAGAGAGACTTTCCATATCTGTTCTTCGGGTGACCTCTTTATTCACATTTCTCTGAGACTCGCTTCTATGGTGACCACAAATACTAATCCAAAGGCCTTTTGCATCTAATTGCCAGCCGATTAACTCAACTCAAATACCTGCAAGAAGTTCTATTGAAATCAGAGACATCTGCGGGAAAGCACTTTTTCCATTCAAATTATCTCTTCTGAGTTAACACACTTGAAAAACCTAGAAATGCCACACTCATTTTTTTAGTCTGAGTTTAATGCTATGTTATAGTCACCTCACCAAGCTGAAGTGGTGTTAAATATAGATGATATGCAGTCTTTCCAAAAACAGTAAGATAATTTGACAAGAGAGAACAGGAAAGTTCATATAGAAAGTTCTTTCGGAAATAGAAAGATAACTGAGCGGTGTAACTCGAATCAGGGCTGAAGAACGAGGAAAATGATTTTCAGGAGAACCAGTTGCTTATTTTCATTTGTGCATTTTTAGAACACCTGAGAACATGCTGGGGTTGTCATTAGTACACAGAGGCCTTTGGCCCTAACAGTCTGATTTTGGACGTTACAAAACAACAAAGAATAACAGAACACTGTTGCAAGACACTGCTGCCCCGGTTATCCTCACATTTGATGCTCCAGCCCTATTCCCTGTTTCAGCTTGTTCTCCCACCCCCTTCTGCATCGTGGCAAGCAAAAGCTCCCTCACTTCTGTGGCTCTTTGCAGCTTATTTCCACCCCACCATCTTTTAATAGCCTCTGGAGAAACCAACAGCTTCCCCCCACACATTTCATTCAGTAATAACTCTCTACTTGTTACATTTTCAAACCAGCACCTCCATGCTTTCCCTCGCTGCTGCTTCGCACTCCCACTCACTTAATTTTCCTCCTTCAAATCCCTCCCTAAAAATCTCCTCTGCTGTGATGTCTACCGAAGGAATGATAATGAATCGTCAGCTGTGTGCCAAGCTGAGTGTCTGTCATGGAGACTGGTCTGATGTGTTGGGCAGCCAGTGCTCGTGTGGGACTGGCAGTGCCTGGAAGCAGCCCTTCTTTTCACTCTGCTCATTATGGGTCCTGGGATGGGCCCTTAAAACTTGTTATATAAGCAAACAAAAATAAATTGAGGCAATCAAAATAGAAATGGAAATGCTGGCCAAACCCAGGAAGATTAGACAATATTTCAGTTATGATTCATCAGCTTAGGTAAATTTACATAAAAATTAATGTGACTGACAACTCCCTTCATTACAAATATTGAGAAATAAATTATTTTTCTAAATACAGATTTGTGCCATTTCTCTACTTATTTTTAATCTGTAAGGACTTGAGGAATATGCTTTACTTTTTTTATCTGTGCTTGTATTTGAAACATTGGATATTCCATTGTTTGTTTATCTTTCTTTTATAGCCTGCAAGGCTGTGGCGATTAAAAAACATAAGAAAGAATAACAGAAGAGCAAAGACTTGAAAGAAAAAAAGATTCCTGATCACTTTTTTTTTAACATGAGGATAATTCAAATATGTTGAAGATCGAATGATTTGTGTTATACATTCAATACTTCTGATTCAGCTAGAGGTAGCTGCTGTCAATACATGTCTGTTGAAACCCCAAAGAAAATCAGTAAAAATCCAATTTTACAATCCTGATATTTTCAGTGTTTAAAAAATTGGCAAAAAATTCCCTTTCTCATACATTACAAAAAAGCCAGTAAGGTGCATTATTGATTTTTCACAAATCATTTGTAAGTGACTGTTAAGGCTGGATGAGAAGGAGAAGATGGAGCATTAGCACAAGTTTTGCATGCGTTTCACACGCCACGTGCATGGTGCATGTTGTGGGTCTTCAACGTGGGGATTTAAAGATCCAGTGTAATTGTGTAGAAATCACATAATTACTCTTTTTTTGTATCCCTTTCCCCATGTGGAATAAAGTAGTGCAAGCATTCAAGTATATTTCAACTGTGACTACTGTCAGAGAAAAGGCCATAAAAATGGTTCTGATACACACAGAGCATCAATGGTGGCTGTGCAACCACAGCAAGCACAATCCAAATTAAAAAGAAGGAAAAAAAGAAAGAAAATCAGAAGTCTGATCAGAGTTTTTAGCCAGGATGTTATGGTCTGGTGGATTCAGAGATAAAATTAAATCTGATAAAGAAGGAAAAAGCCAAAATGAAAAACTGAAAAAACTTAAGTAGCCCAGACTGAGGTAGCAAAATTGAAGTGAATTTTAAACCATGCACACATAGTGGAGGAATCCTATAATCTTATTATTGTAACCTTGATCCATTCGTTCTCCCAGCATTTATTGCTCTCATTAGTTATGTAATATCTAAAAGCACACTGTAAATTTTTTTTGTGTCAGGACAGTATCTTTAATGTATTCTGAACATGCCTAGTATAATTAGAGCGCTTTATACAAAAATAATATTACCTGCTGGGTTTTTTCCTGCATTATTTCTACCCATAGGAAAAAGTAAAATGTAGCTAGTCTGGAAAGGTCAAACTGAATCTCCCCTCATTCTATGCATGATTTCAGAAATAATCAAAAAGTTATGCTGAGATAACTGATATGAAACCAGTGACACTATCATCACAAAACTTAGATCAATTTGTGCCCATGCAGGCAAAGCATCATCTCATTTCACACCTGAAAATATGTTTTTTTAATTCTATGTTTTATAGATATTTTGAACTGTTTGTTCCTAATGGTTTGTTCTCACAGATGTGCATCAATATTGTGTAATGACACAGACACTGTTGGCCCAAAGGAACCCAGGATGTAAATGACAGCTGTACTGTAGGGAAGGTGAACAATTTGTGCCTCCTGGATATGGAATGCTACCTTGCTTTTCCACTCTTCCACAAGCACTTCTGGGCTTGCAGAAGCCGAGGATCACCAACGTGTAGAGCTCTCTCAGGTGCACGTCCTTGCTCTTTGTGTCCCTCTAAGCCAGGCAGGGCTGACAGGGGCTTGGCTGCCAGCATGCACTTCTGCCCTGCGTTTGACTAGGAAAGGGAAGGAAGGTCAGTGCCAGCCACCTGGGAGCAAAATGGAAAAAGAAATGTTACCCAAGGCCACGAGTAAACCCTTGCTATTGCAAAAATGAGACTTTGAAATTCTTTTCAGGAAATAACCTTCATTTTTAAGTTCCTATCAGAAAGGCATACACACGTATGTGATAAAAGTGCACTTTATCCAGGAAAGGTGAAGGGCTCTGTCAGTTCTGGGATTTGAGCATGTGGATCAAGATGGTTTAGAATTTTAAACCCAAAGAATAATGCTAAGCTAGAATTCTGTGCCACTCAGAGAAGGAGCCCAAAGAACTCTTCTACACTGGAACCCTGGAATTCCCTGGAAGTCCTCCATGGGGAAAGCGCTTGCCAGGGGGTTCTAATTGTGGAGCTGCTAAACACGGTCTGTAACTTGACAGGCATTCCCAAAGGGTCTACAGGATCCTGGTCCAGTCCTGGTGGCAAAGATTACTACTCCTATACTTAGAAATTAAAATATATGCTTTTGTGATGTTTTAAAATACTTACTGGAAATATTTAATATCTAAGTATTAGTTTTTCATTAATATTTCAATATTATTATGGACATTGTGCAGACTCAGTCCTGTGTCTATATTTACAGGCACATTTTATGCATTGCATTTTAATCATCTATAAACTTTACAGTTCTCTGCTGTCTTTTAATCCTTTTCAGTATCTACTCTGATAAAATTCTTTTAATGTAGCCAACGAACATCTGGAAAAATGAGAGAAGTACAATGAGAACTTAATTTCAGATTAACAATTGTTTGCTGTCTTGAAACTGATTATTTGGCCCTCAACTGAAATTTAATTCTTTAGAGAAAATAAGAATTCATAATGAATTTAGGAACCGTGTTAAATTCCATACTTATAAAATAAATTCATGATTTCTCAAGGTTCCAGTGGCACAGAAAAAGGAGCAGCAAATCTCTGAGAGACAATCACTACAAGTAGCAGCTGGGAGAGAGGAGGTAAACTGAAATGGCAGGAATTTACTTGAGACTGCAATAAGCTTATGTTCACTAACACATGGCAACTAATACACTATAAAATCCCAGTGCAGAAAGGCCATTTTTAGTTTTCACATTTGTTAGTAGATCATGGTAAACAGTTGGCTCACCCTAATATGCACTTGTCTTCCCTAGCATTTTTTTCTCACACTAAGTGGCAAGGAACTGTCTTTTGCTCCTATCATATACAAGTCTTACAAGTACTCAGACAGGAGTGCAGGAGATCTATGCCAGTGTCAGCCACATAGATGAACAATGATGGGTTTATTCCTTTTAGGAATGCAAGGAATGAACTCAGGGGCTGCAGGCTGATTGCCTTTCGTAGCTAAGTTGTTGTGAGACCTCGGGACGTTCAGCCCTTGAGGTCCTGGTTCACCTTTCACCTTCGCTAGAACCTTGCTCCACTGCCAGTTACTACATAAGCCCTTCAGTGCCACCAAAACAAGTCCTTGTAGTGCAAAATATTATCAACATTTGCCTTTAACAATAGTACAATAAGGAAAACTCAAGCCCATAGCAGCACTCCATCAGCTTAGAAAAGGGATTAAGAACATGTTAGACCCATTCTCCGTGGAATCCAGGGTAGAGAGTAAAGCAAAATGCAGGACCAACCAAGGCCAACAACATTCTCTCAAGAATACAAAAAAAAGAGTTGTTCAGTGAATCTAGTCCTAAATACTACCTGCTATGGCAAAATCATGAGAACTCGAGAGAAAAAGATCATTATGCCCCTAAGACAATGTCATTTCTGATGATGGTCCACAAGATGATCAGGGACTAGTGCTCCCCATGCAAACTCCAGCCTGACTATGGGAGATAGGCCGACACCTGGCTTTAGTGGTGCTAGAGAATCAGTACACCAAGGCCACATTCACAGTAACATTTTAAAATCACTGTTTTATGTGTTTGAAGACATGAAACCCACAGCATCTTTTCTTTAATCTATTTCATCCAAGTAATACAAAATTCTAGATATTCCTGAACACCACAATTACCAAAATTGTTTCCCTTGTTAAAATAGCAGTGCTGAGAAGTGAATATCCAGTAAGATGTAATCACACCCAATTATCTGTCCCCAGCCTTGAACCTAGAGTATGCAGAAAAAAATCACATGAACTTTTTAAGGTTTGTATCCATAAGTTTCTGCATTCTAAAGCTTCAGTGACCCTTCCAGCCTGCAAACTTTCTGCTCCTCACTGCAGCCTGACTCTATAGATGATAAAAAACTCTTCAAATTAAGATCTTAAGGAAATGAATGGGTATATATGTATCTGATCAGAATCTGCAGAAATAATTTAATGTAATTACTAACTAATCCATCTTGAAATCAAGGACAATTTAAAAATTAAGGCATTAGTATGAAATTAGAATCACTTGAAGTTTGGATGAAGGAAGTACACAGTAAAAAATGTGGTTACATTACCATGTTTATCTTCTAAATGAAGATATTTGGTGAAGCACAGATGGGCTACATTATTTTGTAATCCTCTGACCCATAAGGATTGGCACTGAGACAGTGTTCCCATTAATATATCTCTCACTCCATACTTTTTCACGTGGCATTGAAATACTACATTTGGGAACTCATTGACTCACTTAGGAGGGCGGCTGCTGTACCAGAGAAAGGAAGCTGATTTCCTTTTCATATTTTGAGCACACATAAAAGTGGTGGCAACTCAGGAATCAGCTCTTAGAAAAAGGACCTAGAATAGAAAAGCTCTTAAAATCTTACCTGTCAGAAAGTAATGTTCCATTATATGGGAGAAGGGAAGCTCAATACTGAGGGTCTGATTAAGAAGAGGGCACAGCACTGTCCAGGACAGCTAATGTTGGCCATTCCTGAAACTGTGCCAAAATTGTAATGAGAGGCAGAGCTGCTCAGAAGCCAGGCACCGTATCTGCACCTTGACAAGGTCTGTAGAGAAGGGCTTCCAAGTAAATTCCAGCTTTGCTTCAAATTCTGTGCTGGAGCCTGCAGGATTGGACACTACAGCAGTGACCCCATCAGCCGCCTGAAGTTACACCATCCTGATGGAGTCACATGTGACTTGGCAATTGCTTCAGGATTCTGCTATAGCGCAAAAACTGATTTGGATTCCGAAGTCCCAGCCTTGCCCATCAGAACCTTCCTCCCATACAGAAAGCAAGAGCTTTTAAGGGGAGCAGCTGCAGCGAGCCAGTGAACCTGAAAGTGACAGAAATGTGGGTAAAATATCCCAGTGTGGCATGGCACTCTGACAGAGATCTGCACAAGAGGATTGTGGATCTGCACAAGAGGATCTGACTAAAGGAAACGTAAGAATAGATTCTATTTAATTAGGAGCTTCACAGAAAAGCATCTGGTGTTACTGGTTAAGGGGAAGTCTTCACTCAGGCAAAATTTATTGGGATATTAACAATGTCCAGTTGTAAACCCTGATTAAACTGCAGGGCTAAGGTAACTGAGTTTTGCCTGCCTGACTAAGATGTAAGGTTTATAATCCATGGTGTTATGGAACAACTGCAAGAACAAATAATTGCATATCCAAAAAGTCAATTATGCCCTTCTTTTTGCAATGACATGCTCCAGAGGTCAGAGAATACTTTGTCTTTAAGTAATATAGCCAGTTTTTTGATAGATATTGACACTTGATTGCTGTTCAGTGTTTGTGAGGAAAGTGGCAGTGGCAAAACAGTCCTCATGGATATCCCATCCTGTCTGGTGGTGTCTTATGTGATCAACCACCACTAAGCTCTAGGCACCCTTATGCCCTTTGGTTTCAGCAAACAAATTCTCTTGGTTTTTAGCCAACTGGCCCATAAGAGTTCCTCTAGGAATTCATATCATTGACCACATATTATTTCAAAATGTTCTTTCAAAGAAAATTGACTCACGAGTTTTGGTGATTGTTATATATAAAGTTTGAACTAATGCAAATTCCATGGCAGGTACATGTCCGTGTAGCTACAAATTAATATTGCAAACCCATATTGCAGAACTTCTTCAGATGTTCTGCAATGGGTGCAGCCTGGCTTTACCTCACCCCTCCCAGGCTGCCTCCAGGTTATTCACAGGCAAGCCTGGACCTTTTACAGCATCTCCAGCATCCTTTCTCCTTGGCAGCACAATACCTGCCATTGCAATCCCTTCAAAGAAAGTCTCTATAACAAAGAAAATTCTGATTTATTAACTTTCTTCTTGCTTATCTTCCTTGTACTGTTGGAATGACTTAATGCTGCAAATGGGAAGGAAAATGAGAGATTTAGAGGGCAGTCATCCAGAACCACAGAACATCTCAAGCTGGAAGGCACCATAAGGATCATCGAGGCCAAATCCCTGCTCCTTGCATGACTCCCAATCCATGTGACTCAGAATGTCATCTTCTGTGAAGTGGGAGGGATGTTTGCCCTTGAATGGCATTCTAGGCACTAACATAACCTGTGGGATTAAGAAGCACCATTTGTCACTTACGATGAACAACTTAAATAGAGAATCTCCCATGCAGAGCCCTCTTTCAAACCAGTGACACCCACAGGAGCTTTATGTCTTTTACATGAACACTATTAAGGCTTTCTTTTTAATAATTATCATGACACAGCATGGACTACAGTGCATCTGCTGCATTTTCAAACTGTGGCCCTCAAACAGTGTGAATTCTGTGAGAAGGCTGCAGACTGAGCAGTGACAGACAAACGCACTGACATCTTAAGTTAGTTTATAGCCTTTTAAAGTGCACATAATTTTGTCACAAACTAAACACCTGCAGCAAGTCGAAAACCTAACATTAAAAACATGTAATGTTTTTTTTGAGTTCATAGCCTCTAGCAATATATTAAAATGAGCAGTAGCTATAAAACTATATTCAAAACCTTAAATGTTTTCACAATAATTTTTACTTTTAATAATTTTAATTTATTGCATTTTAGGTTTGCAAGTAGCAAGGACAATTTCAAACGAAAACTTCAAAAACAAGATATAACCAAAGACTTTTTAAGGATGAAAGAACACATGGAAGGAGGATCAAGACCCAACAGTGAGATCAGCTATTAGCTAATTAAATATGTGACTAAAATTCATCATTTTAAATAGCAGCCGTATTGATGGTGAGCAATCTGGTAAGCAAACAAATGATAGTGGAATTTTTTTCATCTCTTCAGAGGGAAACATTTATCTTAATAAGATTCACTGTGCCATAATACATGTGGAATAAGTCAATGTCTACTAATTAAAGGACATTGTCAACCTGATTTTCTAAACAGCTAATTAAAATATGTAGCATCTAACAACAGCCTTTCTTGCAAAACATGCTGTTTAAAATACACATCCCTGAAAAAGTTACATGTTTTTCTATTCCCTTGTGTTTGCCTTTTAAAATGGTTTTTCAAGGAAGGAGGATCTGCTGAGCTGGGGTTCTATTTCTGTACCAAATTCCATTGATACACACCCCTGTACTAAGGCAGAGGCCCAATGATTTGTAGGTCTAAAAGGCTAGACAAGACAACAATGATGCCAGTCCTAAGAGTTTGCTATTGTTGCTTTTTCAGAGATGACATGATATTCCCTTCTCTGGTTTTGGTGAGGATTTTAGGTAGCCTAGATGTTACTTGGAACTGTAGAATTTTCAAGAAGAAATCCGATTTTCATATTGATGAGGAGTCTTTAACCTCCCATTTTATGTATTACATTAGTTTTTCAGAATAAGCAGGCTTCTCTCTTTCTTATTCTGATTCTGCAAGTAGCTTTTTCAAGAGAAAGAAGTTGTTGTAGATCTGTCAGCAAGGCTCTGGGAGTAGGAGGATGTTTGGATTTCCGGCATATTGCAATGCAGTTCTTGGCCACCAGCAAAGATATGTGTGTGAATCTCATTTTATATCCGTTGTTTGCAATACCACATATTTTAAGAGGCATTTGAAATAGTCTCTATACTCCTAATCACAAATCATTCCCTAAAAGATGCTGAGAAGGCAAAATACAAACCTTTACAGGACTCATGTCAAGACAGACAGTGGATGAAATTATGCTGTCATGGAATTAAAATAAAATTAGTTATATCTTGAACACTTTAGTCTGTGTTCAAAGTTCTTAGGTCAAATCAGCTTATTGTTTGTTATGTTTGTTTTTCTCTCCCAATTCAGATTGTCATTTTCTATGACATACCTTTTACATTAAAACATTAGCCAGCTAATCTCATTATCTAGTTTTTAAATCTATATGCTGTCTAATCTATATTAAAATGTATTTTTGCAGTGCAGAAACCTGAGACAGTGGACTACGAACTCTGTGACTAATTATTTTCACACCTAGAAGTATGCAGAGCTCATCTTCAATTCTTATTTGCATTATTTTTTTCCCTAAAGATCACCCGAGTCACCACTCCCACCATTTCCCCTTCTTTTCTATCCTCGACCAGTACAAAGAAAACATCATTTTCCCAGCCAAGGCATATGCAGCATCCTTCGGAATGCGTCAGAGCAGATCCCTCATCAGCCAGAGGAATCACTGTGTTAATATGAAGTCCTTCCTGCCCAGCAGCACAGAACAAGCTTGGGATCACCACACATTTTTTATTCTCCAGCAAAGAGGTGATTTTAGCATTGTGTTACCTAATAAATATTTTCCTTTCATGTACCTGTGCCCTTTTGTGGGCAAGCACCCAGCTCCTCCTCTCAAATTGTGACAGCTCAGTGACTGACCAGAGGCTTTGGCAATCTCATACAGGACAATGACTTGAAACCAAACCTCTCTCTTGCAAATAATTCCAGAATAAAATGTAACTGAGGGCTGTGTAAACAATGACTTACGAGGGCAAAATACATTTTACTTTTCTATAGCTCTCTGCATTCTACAGCGTTAACCAGAGTTAAAATCTAGTTCAGCCATTAATCAAGCATGAATCAAAAAAAACTCAGGAGATGCTGTATTTGAAAAAGCAGAATTCTTTTCAGACAAACAAGCATTTTTCTCATTCTAACTTCTTCTTAATAGATATATATCTTTAATAAACAAACCCATTATTTTGAATTGTATCAAGAAATTTTCATCTGTAATATGGCTCAAACAAAAAATACTAAAATGCTTAAGGCACTTTGGTTTTTTAAATACACATCTAGTATGTTCATTGCCATAATGCAATACTGTAAATGCCAAAAAAGTGAATCACTGATATATAATTTTAAAATGCCAGTGATTTCCCAGCTGTCACTGATCTTGGAAAATTTCCCCAGAAGCATGTGGAGATCAATAATTGTTTACAGACTTTTTAGTCCCAGTTTATAAGGAGGGTATCACTGTGGACTATGTCAAATCTTTTAACTGTTAAGTTAAAGCCTGGTTTCACACTTAAATCTATCCAAAAGCCCATCACGCTAAAAAAACTCAAGAATGATGATCCAGGGAATACTGCTTGTCCTCTGGGGCAGTAACAGAGCAAGTCTGCAGGAGCCATTCCTGAAGAAAGAACGGTGATTAGAAGTAGTATCCAGCATGGCTTTTCCAAGGTTTGCCCAACCTGACCAAGCCTAATGACCTTCTGTGATGCCCTGGAAGATATGCAGACAAAGGCAGAGCAGTAGATGTTGCCTGCCTTGCCTTCAGCAAGGCTTTCAGCACGGTCTCCACAGCAGACTCATATCCAAGATGGAATGTTTCAGTGTGGATGGGCACACTACAACAGGGGTGAAGGTCTCCTGCCAGGCCCAAGGGGCTAACGAGTCCTGCTCCACCTGGCAGCTGCTTACCAGCGCCATTCCTTGCGCATCTACCCTTATACCTAAGCTACAGAATATCTCTCAGTGTCCTGGAGAAGAACACAGGGCACAGATTATTTATCCCTTTTTATTTTTTAGGATGTTTAAGCACTGAAACAGGTTGCCCAGAGAGGTTGGGGAGTCTCGATCCTTGCCGGTTTTCAAAGCTTTGTTGCATCACATCCTCAACGAACTGATGTGATTTCAGTGTTGACCTTGATCTGAGCAGTTTGCACTAGAAAACCTCCTAAAGTCTGTTCCGACTGAATGATACCATGATTCTGAGAAAGAGGCTTTTCAAAGTTTGCCTTTGCCATCCATCTTATCTTTAGGTTTTCCCTATACATGTGTAGTTCTGGGCTGATGTCAAAAGTAAGTAAATTAACATGTCCTCCTCATCCTTGTAGCTCAGTAGCAGGTTTAAGATCAATACCCTGTGCATGCTGATCCCAAATTCCATGGCAACGTTAATGTATCCCATTAGCAGAAAATACCCTTCACTCACTATTTTTCTCTCCTTGCACATGTATTCATGTGAAAGCAGGTAAAGAACCTTTCTCTTCTGAATCCAGAAGATTTTCTATTCAATGTTTTTCAGAAAAGGTACTGAAAAATAATTTTGTCTTTGATTATGTCTCTTTACAGCTTATTAATCAATGTTTTTAGTTACGGCAGATCAATTCTTTTCTGTGCTCATCCATTTCTCTTTTGTTTCATCCAATTTTTCATCAGCTGAGTCTTTTCCTTGTTTAACTGAAGTGAGAGCTAAGGTTTCACACGCATCACTGTGTCCATAGCTCTAAACATTAATTGGATAAGAAACTGTGATATAAATTGGTAAAAGGGCATGCTATATCCCAGCACTGTAAAGAAATGTGAGTTTTGCACTGTTCTTGTGAAACCCAAAATTTAATTATATTACTCCATGTAGTGAAGTCAAATACACTGAAACTAGTGTCCCTTAGAACCTTTCAGAGATTTCATCTCTTCATAGCTACATTTGAACTGCAAACTCCCTGCTTAGCAAATCAGACATTGCAGGCGATCCTCAAAATGAACAATAACACTGCAGTGTAGTCATTTGTCCCAAAACTCCACATTCTAAATGTGACACTATTAAGCAAATATTGGAAATGTATACGAGAAATAATCATCTATTTTCTCCCTAATTCCTTTAATAAAAGTGGTTAAACACATTCAGTTGTGCAGTTTCATATCCAAGGTCTTATTTCTAGCATTATAAAACACTGCCAGAAAATATTTAAACCTTCTTTGTGTGTATCATCATAAAGAAAAAAATCTGAATTGAAAGGAAAACTTCCGAACGTACACATTTAAAGTGACAACTGGAATTCTCCAAATTTGTGCAATTAAAACAACATAAAATGGAATTTCTAAGATATTATATATATACAAATGATTAAGCATGAAAATAGCCAGAAGCCTTTTTGGGGCAACTGTAGCACACATTGATGGCTTTGCCACAAACTGAAGCAAAACTAACTTCTTTTAAACCCATGAGAAATCCAACACTTTTCCTGAGGTGCAGTACTGTGTTATCAATAGTGGAAGCAGTTTAAATATTGTCAAACAGAAAAAATATCTTAAAAGTCCGGAAATATATAAACAACATACTCTTCTTCTTTATCCTTGTTCTTTTTTTCACTCCTGGCCATGCAAATTAGAAAAAAGTAGAAAGTTGTGATAGCAGTGGAAGACTCACCAAAATACATTTCAAAACTAAGAAAAAATATTTAAATTGGTATTAAAAAAATCAATAGTTATACTGACAGTTGAAGGCAGAGTGAATACGAAGTCATGTGGCTCTGAGGCCTGATCTTTTAAGCTGCTCCTAATTAAATGCAGCTTTGCTCTTACTGGATGTTAAGAGCTTTTCAGGTTACTGCCCGTATTAAAGGAAAATTAGATACTTATCTGTATGAATGTTGCAAAGTTGATTGAAAAAAGATAATGTGTGAAGACTGTGTCAAAAAATAATATTGCTGATTCATTCTAATGTGCTTAGACATTCCTGAACTCTGATGGTTCATCAGTACCTCATAGTATGGGTCATAATCCTTAGCAGATAAATGCTTAATCCGAGATAAATCGTAATAAATCCAAATGAGATTAGACCTTTACCAAAATATCCAGTGAGTGGTGTAAAAACATGTTTGAGTGACTGTGATACATCAGTGGGAGTCACCAACTGAATTCTTTACAGAATAGCAGAGAAGGTGCAATAATACTTAAAAGCAAAGCAGAACTGTTCTGATCAGCACCACTCGGGGGCTGGTGTTGAGTGTTCTTCACCAACCTCCCTTCTTAACAATATTCCTCTGATCTGCGAGGCTTCATAGTTTACATCAGTGTTCTGTCAAAGTCACCTACTTTCTGAAACAAATGTTTTATTTATCTCCTCCTTCCCACTCCTACTATTGTGAATCCGAATAAAACCTGCAGGAGCCTTAAGGCTAAAACATTCAGAGGGATCCACTGGCATTTTCATCCCCTCTGTATTTGGTATCTTACAATATCAGGTTAACTCGCTAAGTATTTACAGTAAAGGACATCTTTGCATAGCATTTTAGAAAATCAAAAAGCCATGGTTACTAAAATTCATGGTGCTGTGATTGAGTAAATGCATTATGGTTAGAGATGGACAAAAATATAAGAAAAAACTGCTGCTAAAATCTGAGATTGCTATGAAAATCTTGACTCTTTACCTGGAAGAAATTTTGCCTGCCTTTACTTGTGACACAAATAAAACCTCTTAACCTGCTAAATGTAAACAAAAAAGCTGTTGTCTTGAATAAAAAGTACTTCAGCTACATTTTTAAGTTTTTTATTCTGTAATAATAAAACCTCCAAGAAATTCTATTCTAAAAAATTGAGTTGCCTTACATCCAGTGATTTAAAGAAAAAATCATTACAAGAAATCACTATTTAATAAATTGCAACCTGAATTAAATTACAATTGTGAATGTAGCTGCCCATGGAAGTCTGAGTTCCATTAGCATTACTGAACATACTCAGAGTCGTGATCCTGGGACACTGACTTCATGGGAGTTTTGACTGTGGGAAGAATTAAAGTTTGTATCTGATGTCCTCAAAGCCTTTGATGTGTTTATAGCTTTTATAGGTCAGTTGCAAAGATAAGCTTTGTAATGGCTTTCTACACTTACCCTGGAAAAGCACTCACACTCTCTTTCCATTGCTTAAAATACAGAACTATTTACTTCTGACATTTGCTATTTGTTCTAAACACCGTGGTGTGCATTACCTGTGTATCGATTCACAAAGCATCTCCTGAACGGGCAATCTGCTCGCCCTGCTCTGACAGCACAGAGAAGCCACCAGATGTTGTCACTGTCTGACTTCGGCTGCTGCCGCCGTTCCGTCACCAGGTGATGCGAGCACAGCTCTGCCTTGGCTGTTATGGTTTTAGCAGTGACCTGGGTAAGCGCTTCTCACCGGCAGCTCCCGCCCTCCATTCAGCCCAGGTTTCCAAACTCCAGCAGATCCCACTGTTGGTGGCTCCGAGGAGACAAAGGAACGGGGCGGGCAGTGGGAGGAGAACGGTGAGCAAGGTGCTGAGGTAGAGACAGAGACACACAGAGCAACACAGGTGATCTCTAGCGCAGGTGTAGAATGAGCACTTGCGTCCTCTGAGCTGAGACTTCACCTCACTTCCACTGCCTACAACACACGACTCATTTTTCTGAAGGAGAAAAGTAAGTTCTTATTTTAGAAGGTGTTTTTATTGGTGGTTTTACCATGCAACTAAGAAATGAAGTAACATGAAAATGAACTAAATCTTTTGTTTTGTGTAGTCTCTAAATCATACATTAGCAGTATTCAGTTATAACATTCACAATTATTTCCTATTTGAACAGATCTACCTAGAATTCTCTTTTCATAATAACTACATTGGTCTTTAGATTTCTCAAGGGTACAGAAGATTTTCCTATGACTATTTTTGGTTACATTTAAAGAGTTGGTACGAATATCCTCTGCATCCAAACTTGCATCATCCAGCCAATGCCACATAAGCATCATCAGCTGTTCAACAGTGTAGACCTTTCTCTACACCTGTGGAGAAATCTCTGCACTGTAACCACATCTAGCAGGAACTATAAAATGGTAGATGCACGTTTTTGGCGTATTAAGTAATATTTTTTTTTTCCTGAGAACTAAAAAATCTAGGCAAAAAACTGAAATCCTGAATAGTGCAGCCTGGGTATGCCAGAAATAAAAAAGCTGGGTAAGACATGTCATTTTCTTGGGTATACAGAGCTCAAAGTGAAACACTTTTAGAAAAGCTGTTGTCTAATGTGGTGATACCTTATCATTTAATGGATTGATGCCTTTTTCCTGACTGTTGTTTGCAGCTAGACTTCTCAGTTCTTAAGAATATCAATACCTCTTCAAAAGTTGTAGAGGCTGTAAGTCAGGAAGGGTTTTCCATCATTCTGTCAAAATAAACACAAGGAAAATATCCAGTGCACCTAAAAGTGCAGCAACACTACTTTAAGTAGGAGAGAAGCATTCTGAGACCAGCACATGGTTAGGGGCAGATGATTTAATATAAAAGTGCCATGAGAAAGTCAAACTTGTTTACAGGAAAACAAATACTCTTACTTTAGCTTTGTCTGGATTTCTGACAATGACATTTCATATCTCCTCTGTTTAGAATAATTCATGTATTTTAGGGGTTGCCTGCACAGAGTGTACCACAGATCTTTTCCCTATGTGATAGCAAGTCTCTAAAACAAGAGGATTTGGACCAAACTAATAGACAGATGAAGCCAAACAAACAAATTGCTGCTATGCTAATTTCTGAAACAGATGGCTCTGATCCAGCATTTGCTGGGAAATGCAATTCCTTGTCAATTCAACACAGAATTGTGTCTGCCTTTCTGTAATCCTGTATGTATAGCATATAGGGAGGAATCTGGCTCAGGATACTCCACCCACAGCTAAATTTATACAAAAAGAACTGAAAATCAAAGTGCATAAACAAGTACAAATTCTGCTGTCCTTACTGGAAGCAGAGATTGGACCCTGTTTTGAAGTTTCAGGTACAGATCTTCAAAAGGCCCAAGATGTTCAGTCTTGCCTCACTTTGTGGTAGAAATACCCTTGAAATTAATGCTAGTTGTATATATGGCTTGCAGCCCTGAAGGAAACCAGGCAAGCTAGAAGCTTCTAATTCTTTTAGACTCCAGGTATTTTATTTAAATATCTGAGCTTTTGTTACTTTTAACCAAGCTACCTGAAACAAAAATAAGTCAGTAAAAGGGTAAATAATTTCACACCCAGGTTCCTGACCAGACCACAGCTGAGGCTGTGGGTCTAACTCAGCTTCCTCAGATAGTCTGTCTTCACTGCTGGTGCATCTTCATCTAAATTTAGCCTAATGTTAAGAATGACCTACACAGCAAGAAAATAAACTGTTTGAAAAATATATAGGACAAAGCTTATGTCTAAGGAAAAGCTTCCCACAATGTTCTATTTGTGGCACACGATCATACATTTGTGTCACATCATCTTATCCTTTCCTTGATTGAAAAAGAGGCTTTTCAACCTGCTCAAAATTCTTCCTCATACATCTTTACGGCCGAGGGTCACGGACCCAGTCAGAGACAGGGAGAAGCACCTGCATGGTGGAGATCAGCACAAACCTCACCCTGCCCGCCGCACCTCATTAATTTCCATTCCCACACCGGGAGCCACCTGGGAGGGAGCAGAGCTGTGCGGGCCCTCCTGGGCGCGTTACCCCGGCTCCGGCTCTTCCCTGCCGGCATCCCCACGTGTGCCCTCTCAGCGGCCAGGGCTTGCCCCCGCACCCCGCACAGCTGCCGCCGGTTCCGTGCGCCATAAGAGCCCTCCCCGCGCCGCCGGCCGCGGCCACTCGAGCGCTGCCCCCGGGCCATGGCGGCAGCAGCGCCTCACGCCGCTGCATAGCGCCTGCCCGCCTGCGCGGGAGACCCCGTAGGCGCCAGTGCCACGTGCGGCCGCGCGCCCCCCTCGTGGCCGCCCCGCGGCGGCGGAAGATGCGCGGCCGGAGCGCGGTGAGCGGAGCCCGGGGCGGGCAGCGGTGGGGACGGGGCGCAGGGGCCTGTCCGCCTTCTCCCTCTTCCTGTCGGCGAGCCTCGCGGGGCGCAGAGGTTAAACCCTCCCTTTCCTTTCCCCTCCCCTACACCGCCGCTTCAGGTGGTGAATTCACCCCCGGGGCGTCGAGTGCCGCCGGGAGCGGGGCCGCGCTCGGAGCGCTTTGGGTGATGCCGCCTGCGTTCATTCCGCTCTAAACAAAAAGCTTCTTTTTCAAAAAAAAAAGACAACAAAAAAGTAATTTTGCACTGTGTTTCCTAAATTAGAGGTTGTAATGAGCATTTATCCGTCGGGGGCTTGCGGGCAGCGGGAGCAGGGAGAGCCGCCGGGACGGGACCCGGCCGCCGCCCCCTCCCGGTGCCCGTGCCCGTTCCCTTCCCGCCGGCCTCGCCTTGCTTCCCTGCCTGGGTTAGTCTGTGACGCGTGTGCGGGTTCCAGGCTCAGGCCCGTTTACTGTGATGAGTACAATTAAGGTGTTTTTAATTAAAGTCATTACCCATGACTGTGGTTTTAATTGCCTAATAGTTACTCTGGAAGTTAGTGCTGCTTTTATGCTGATAGCATTTTTTTTTCCTGTAGCAGCCTGATGGTGTATGAAGTATTCCCAGGTGTTAAAAGGTTGGCATGGGTGGAGTTGAAACTTCTGTTCATTTGTTATGCCATATATAAAATTTTAAAAAATTCCTAAAGCAAATTCTATCCATGAACGTTTGTGCTAAAGACTACAGATTTCCCTAAATATTTTCTCGGAGTTCTTTTTCAGTGTAATGGCATGCCTTGAGTAAGACTCACTGGCTGTGGAGGC
Source organism: Irena cyanogastra (assembly GCA_013397155.1). Lineage (NCBI taxonomy): Eukaryota > Metazoa > Chordata > Aves > Passeriformes > Irenidae > Irena > Irena cyanogastra. Next base: position 589,692 of record VWZV01006848.1, on the reverse strand, counting down.
TGGCTGGCAGCAAGGCTGCCTACAGTGGTAAATCATCCTTTAAATTTCACCGAAGCAAGAGCAGGACAGCTCATATTGTGTCACTTGCTCAATTTGTTTATTGGTTCTTAAGTAGGTCTCTAACCAGCATCACTGGAAGGTTGTTGTATCTAGTGGCACCCTCAGTGCTGTTTAAGACCTTTTATTATCTCCTTGTATTAATAGAGGACCGCAGAATATTATTTAACAGGTATATTGGAGGTTTGGTTTTGTCCCAGCACTTGGCCTTTTCTTGTAAGAAGGACCAGGGAGAGCAGTTGAGAATTCTTTTAATAAAAACAAAGCAATCGTTCCCCTTGTTTTTTTTAATTCAAAAATTCCAGAACAATGTTGAAAACTTAAACAAGAAAGTTCTGGTGGTTGAAAGGCAGAGCCTGCAACACATTCAAAGCAAAAATGAAATTGATAGTCTAATTTTACTATCCACACTGAGTGACATCCAAAATAGTAAGGAAGCCCAAGTGATGGAAAGTAAATTAGATTTTTAAATTAGATAATGTTTGAAGATGTTAGAGTATTACTACATTTATTTCCTTGTTAATATTCTGAGATGTTTTAGGAAAAAGTAAGGAAAGATAAATCATACCAAAATAATTTAAATGACACTTAAAAAAAATCAATTACAGTGTGAGGCTTATTGCTATGCAGAGGAAGAAGCCTTTGCACAGAAATAAGCCTTTTACTTTATTCCACCTATTGAACAGGAAAGTGTAGACTAGGGAGAAAGTGCTTGTCTAGTTTTGGCAGTAGAGAAGCCTGGAAATAGTCTGAGGAAATGGAAATTCCATTCCATTTCAGCACTGCTGGTGAGTTACCTGTCACAGGCATGTGTATTTTTATCTAAATTTTAAAGGGGTTTTGAAACAGTTAACATTTTTTAGCCATATGCGGGAAGAACTTGTTATTTTTGTCTCAATATGGAGGAAACACCTGAAATTTGCAAGTTTAAAATTAATGGCTTTCAAGGAAGGTGTGTACTGTGTCCTTAGTTAAGAGAAGACTGCTTTGTATGTTTACTGGTTTTGTGAAAGGGGAGAAAAGTGACACTTTACAGCCACGAGTCAGAAAGCTACAGGCAGGACAGGAATTGTCTGGAACTTTACATGTGGAATGAGAAAGGGGCTGTTGTGGGCAGCCAATTCTTCCTGGGTAGTTGAAGGGTTACCTTATTACTGTGTAGTGATACAGCAGAACAGAAGTTTAGGAGGCCACAGACTTCTTAAATGTAAGATTATATTTTTAAAAGTGGAATTTGGCTTCTGTGTAGGTGCAGCAGTAACCTGCAAGATTGTTCCTACATTTGGTAATCACAAAGAGTTAACATGTATCCCAATGGAGTGTTGCGTTTTGTGCCAACGCTGTCGGGGAGAGGCAGAAGTTGTTAATTGCAAGTCACTTTCCTGTTTGCATTCTGGGCTGTGGATGGGAATTCCTTTTTTACCCAGTTTTGTTTTGCCTAGGTATACTTGGGGTTTTTGCAGCCGAGAGTCAGCAACTTTTTATTAATTTTCTGGAAATAGATGTGTAGCAAATAAGTTCCTTAATAACTCCAGGTTGTGTCAGCATTTTTCTTTGCTTGTTTCTATCAGCATTAACTGTTACTGTTCAAATCAGCCTAGTAACAGTTTTGAAGAATGGCAAAAGTAATGAGAATGGATGTATTTTCATGAAAGGGTAGTATATAAGAGGAGAGAAGTAAAACCTTGATATTGCCAGTTAGATTCCTATTATCTGTAACTGCTTTCTGGCCCTAAGGGAAGTTGATACCTCTAACAGTAAAATCTGTGTGAAACAGCATCATGTTCTCATACTGGTCTAGCTGCCTGGATAAAAGAAAAACATGTGGAGTGCAGCATTATTGATGTGGCAGTTTTATCAGGATCCATTTGTAGTAACTGTGAATTTGTTCAGGATTAATGGGGGGAGTGTATAATAATTATAATTCTGGCCCTGCAAGAATGATACTGTCTAGGCAGAAAAGAGTGTATCTCAAAACTAATGACAAAACAAGCCTGCCATATAGAGTTAAATCTCTGGTATTTTCTTCACTTTCACTTAGTTTTTGAATAAATTGATGGAAGAATCCTGCATTCAAACAACAGAGGAGTTCAAACAAGGTGTAGGATTAAAGAGCAAGCTGAAAAATCATGACTAAACTCAGAAACAGTGACAAAATAATTGTGGTCACCTCTAATTAGCCTGTTTACTTCATGGTACCAATTCAGATTTTTCTAAGAAAGGATATATGCTGGTGTTTTTTTAATTAGCTCCCCTTGATTTTTCTTACATATCTTAATTAAAAGTTTGGTGGTAGTTGTTAATTATGATGTACTTGTTTAGCCTTTTGTTTAGTCTTTGTTCTGTTTATGAATGCTGCCTTCGAACAGCACTGCTCTTACTCAAACATCTTGCACGATAGTTTTCCTTGGGGGTTATGGAAATGATAATCAGCCTTATGCTTGCTCTGTTTCCAGGTGCCAGAAAGAGACTCTCTGGAAACAGGAGCTCAACAAACAGACATTTTGTGTTCTACCATCACCTAGTCCAGTTTGTTGAAGGTGGAATTTTAAATTATTAGATTAGGCTATAATGATAAGCAATCTGCTAGGGGATTTTCATGTTCCTGCCTTGGTTGGACTTCAGAGTTCTGGTTTCAGTGACTTTCTTTGTTTTGTGTGAAAAGTGGGTTGTAGTGGAGAATCTAAAAGTGTGTTGTCCTTCTTGCAGTATTTCGTATTTTGTCGGGTTTTTTCCTCTCCAAACTCTGCAGCAAGTGTAGCATAGAAGCACAGAAAACTCTTAACCTCTTGCAAAAAGAAATAACATGTCAAATATTACAGTATATAACTGGATTCAGAAAGCAATTGACTTGTGAACCAGGCTTGGTGAACCATTTTATTCACAATGTCTTTTCATTACTTATTCAGATAATTGATGCAATGTTTGAAGTCCCTGAAGTGCACAGAAGCATCTGCAATTTCATTGACATAGTAAACTATTTTAGAAAAAAAAGTGCTTCAGTATCCTTACAATAGACAAAATATGCAGCCTTTGTTTCCATAAAGATTTAAAGTTAATGCATGAGAGATTGGGTTTGGGATTTCCATAAATTAAGAGGAGTTTTCACCTTTCAACAGTTGGGTTTTTAGTTCTGAAAAACAAGTGTAGTTTCTCTGTGGGTTTTGTATGACTTCATTAAAAATAAGCATTCTGGTGCTTCCCCCTGGTTATAAGAACTGCTAATAATAAATGGTGGTATTTCTGAAACTGCTGACACTTCTGCAGTCGAAGAACACATTGAACAGATGCCTCCTGTTGCCCTCCACTTCAGTGTGTTTACTGGTGCTTCATGCAGCCTGGGTCATATTCTTGTTTTCATGTTTCTGAGTGCTCCTATAGCCTCTTCCCTCTGAATGCAGTCAGCTGCTCCCTGATTTGGTTTACATGCTCTTAGTGTCTCCCTCGGGTTCTCTCCATTCACCCGTCCTTCACAACAGGCTCTGCAAGCTTTGTTAATCAGCTCATCCATTTGCATTAGAAGGTGGTTTTTTTTCCCAGCACAAGAAAAATGGTTGTCACCCCTCACTGCTTGCTGTCATTCCTTAGTTTGGAGCTTCCTAGTTTATCAAATTTATCACTTGCTGTACTTAGAGATAGAGCTACTTTTCTGTGTTTTTTTTTTTTTTTTTTTTTTTTTGCATGTGTGTCCATCTATGTTACCTGGCCCCTTGCCTGCCTTTATTAAAAAAAGCTTGCTTTTTCTTCTTGGTTGATTTCTTCCACTTGGTTCCTTTCATTTTCTTCACTGACTAGTAGTTCTATCACTTCTGGGATTTCATGCACTATTTCCAACACAGTTGACTTTATTTGAACCATTGTCCTCCATATTTTCATGTGTTGTATAGCTGAAGAGTCTTTGTGTAGCTGAAGTCATTGCATCTTGCTGTTGTTAGTTTCTTTTCCTTTGTTTTTTAGGCCTTTTTCAGTTAGGCACAGTCACTTGCTGTAAAATACCTACGTGGCAATGTTTTCTCATGTCCAATATATAAACAGTGGATTTCCTGAGCTTCCTAGCAATCATGTCTACTATATATCCTTTTGTGTTTACTTCTTACAAATTTTAAATGTCTAATTCTAAATGTCTTTTAATGACTTGTAATATCTCAAGTCATGCATTTTTGACATCCTTGCCAGTTTCTTTAGTTGCAGTAGCCCATGTAAAGTCACCCTTTGCCAAGCTGTTGCCCATTGCTTATGCAGAACCCCAAATTGTCAAAGGTATATAAAAATGGATATTGTTTACAAGAGCTAACTTATATTGGAGGAACTTTGTATGTCAAAGAGAAGCTTTCCTACTAAGCTGATGTGATACAAAGCTGGTCTGATACAGACTCCTGTACCCAGGTCTGTCACTTGCCAACAGTTTGAATCATTGTTCCTCATTTGAGTATTTCTGGTTTTGAATAACTTCTGTTTCATTATGCTCCTAGTTTTTCAAGAGAAGTCCTTTCTCTGCCCTGCTTGTCTGTTGTTCATCTATTCTCTGCTTAACAGATTTCTAACCCACTGGCAAGTCTTCAATAGATAGCAGAAAGGTGGAATTTTCAAAGATGCTGAACTACCACAGGTTTTGCAAAATCAAATGTCCAAAAAGGGTCTTAATTTGCTCTCATCTTTTAGGGAATTGCACAGCAGCAAAACCAGATGCTGAAGCCTTAGAAAAGCACTGTTTCCACAGGACAAGGTTCCTGCTAGCAGCCTTAATGTGTGGGAGATTATTTCTGCCATGCCATGATGAGAAGAGATAAAGCACTTTGTATATGCTTACTGGCATCCTAGGTAACATCTCATAATCCAGACAATTTACTTTTGCTTGAATTGTTGGTGTTCACAATACCAAGCTTTCTGTTAATGTACTCATTGCTCAATTCCACTGCTCTAAAGAAAACATCAGCTTTAATTATGTCTTGGAAGAGTTGTTCAAATTGCTGTCACTCAGGGCTCCGCACTGTGGTTTGTACTGGGCTCACTGGAGCTCTCTCAGCAGCAGAGAGCACACAATAGCACTGGGTTTGCTCTCTGCAGCTCTCCTTGGACATGGCACCAGCCAGAGGAAGTTAATAAACACAACAGATGAAAGCAGGGGAAGAATTAAACATGAAGAGAGATTGGTAGAAAAGGGGAAAATGGCATTTCTGGAAGTAGCACATTAGGCAGATTGAGTCTGATTGGTTTGTTTTGCTTTTTTTTCTGTTCTGAGGAGGAAGCATGATACTTGTTGGCCAGAAAAGCAGATTCTGGAAGAATGATGTGCCTAGAAGGAGAGGACTAAACCTCAGCATGCTTAAAAATGACTGTTGCATGTTTCACTCAGGGATGAAATGTGTCTACTGTCCTGTACTCCCTCTGATCTGCATCAATTTTCTGTGTAGGTTGCTCCTGTAGGAGTCAGCTCAAGTATCTCAGACTTTTGTGCAGGTAGGAAGAACCTCCAGGAATGTTCACCAGGCAGCTTGTCTTAGCAGATATGTGATATAGAGGAAGAAGCAACAAATACTTTATATTTGGAATGTAATTCCATGTCATACTGGGTACTTTTCAGTCCATCAGATAATATACACTGACTGAATAATGTCAGGAGGTTTTACTGTTTCACATGATCTGTGAAGCCTCTCTTTCCCAATAAGTCAGAGTCCTGTGATATCTAAACTGGACTTACCCTGTCATAATAGGACAGCCAAATTTCCCACTTCACCAGTGGAACCTTAGGAGGAAGAGCAGTTGCCACTTTGCATTTGCCACAGCTGGCAGAGTGACTGGAGAGGTGAGAAACTTCCTCCCCAGCCCAGATATCTTCCTCTGGCAGCAGTGAAGACAAAGTGATGCCAGATTTCTCTGCACTTGTCCTCTGCTGGTATGTGGGGGAAGATATTAAGGTCAGCCCCAGGCTCCGTGTGCTGTGGCAGCGTAGGTTGTTCCCTTTACACAGATGGTCTGGCTAATGAGAGTACATTGCTGAACAGTTCTGAATCAGGGTTATTAACACCCAGAACTAACTACACTTCATGGGACCACAGAGTTAAATCATTTGCAGTACTAGGATGCTCTGTGTGGTACAGACACTTCCTTGTGTGCCTCTCCATGTATCTTACTAGTCTTACCCTGCAAATGTCTGACTGAAAATCCCAACCTGAGATATAGTATTGGGGGTTAGAGCTGGAGCTATGCAGCCTATTGTCTGTTTTTCCATCCACTTTCTCAATGGTAAAATGGTCTACTTAGAAACTGAAAAGCCAGAGTTTTGCCCCAGCCCTGAGCTTAAATGGAGCACCTGGACTGGGGTGGTGGTGGAGGCTGCAGGTGGGACCCATCAGGGCACTCAACCCTGGGCATACATGGCAGTGCCATGCTCCCAGCTTTTCCTCCTTGCCTGACTCCCAGGAATCTCATGTTGCTCTCTGCAGGTCACTCTACTGAAAACCTGCTTGAGATTTTGCCAGGTTATGTTGCTTTTGGTAATGTTGAACAACACATTTGGGATCTTCTTGCAGTATGGGAATATTGTTGGCTGATGTGCTTTTTTTTCTTCCTCTGTCCTGTTAACCTGTCAGCTCTGATGCTCAGCAGTTGCCCTTGCACAGAGTAGTGAGGCTGAGTTTGTAGGCGGGATAGGAAAATGCTGAAGAGGAAATTTGGTACACTGGAGCATCTGGCCTGTTCATCTTAATCTGAATCTTACAAGCAGTCTCTTGTGTAGAAATTTTGAGGGTTTTTTCTGGATTCTTAAATAGATGAATCTAGTAAAGTCTCCATTAAGCTTGATTGCAGTGTTTTTAAAATTATTTCTATCTGGGTCTTTTGGAAGCATTTGAAGCAAGATTTTACTGTGTACACTTACATGTTTTTTTCCAACATACATTTTTAGTATCTGGTCTTATTTTGGTTTGCATAGTTGATGTGACTGTATCTGTGAGATGTTTTTTTCCTTCATTCATTACTTAAAAGCTTATGAAATGTGCAATAGCATCTAGTTTTGACAGATTTTTTTAATAAATTACTGTTATGATCGTAATGATACAGAAGGAGAGGTTGGCTCTGCTTTCCACAAGGAACAGCAAGTGATGAAATTCAGAGAATTCATTACTGGAGGGAATTCTGCATCTGTCAGCAGCATGTGCAGAGCTGCAGCCCTTACCATGGCAGTGTTCATACCTGGTGCTGTGGGCACAGGCCCTGTGAATGGGAGGCTCTCTGGTGATGGCTGGAGTTTCAAACATACTGAGACCTGACTGATGCCAATGGAAAGAGAAAAGAAAACCTTTTTGCATGTGAACTCATCCAGGTTGCTGAGGAATGTTCTGTGCTAGTAGGAGTTTCCTAAGCATCGAAGTCTTTGTGCCCATGTGGCAGCTGAGAAGTGACCACAGCAGGAATGGGTAGAGCCATGTCATCATCCTCCAGCCTGGGATAGTCTCCCAACCAGCTGAAGAGGGTGCCTTCCTGAGCAGATGATAGCTCCTCAATAATTGGCCTCATTTTCTGTGTTCACAGTCTTCCAGTTAACAGTGAGGTCAGTGGGAGTAATTGGTTAATAGCTTCATTGTGTCTTAAATTTAAATAGCACCATTAACCTCAAAGGTCACGAGCTGAAATTTCCACTACCAAACCACAGAATTTTATGGTGTGCACCTACACTGCCCTGTTACTTTGGCAGAAAGCACAAAATTATGGAAGTAGCCAGGAGAAAGACACAGCACGGATATGCTGGAGGAATTTCGCCATGTTTCCAGCAGTTGGAATTCTTTGTCAAATGTTCCACAGCATCACTAATATCTGGCTTTCCTTTACCACAGTACTAGGACCCTCTACCACAGCAGAATGAAATCTTGTCCTTTATTTGACACTTTTTTAAAAGTAAATATATTTTTTTGCACGCTACATCTATCTTGCTTATCTATGGTTGCTTGGAACATTTTTAAGTGAATTTTTTTAGCCATGGGGCTATGGAAAATGTTAAAAATAGAGGACTGTTTTGTTTATTACGTGAGTTTAAAATTCCTTCATTGTACCATGTCAGAAGAACAATTAAGTTTTATCTGAGCAGAGCAGGGTGTCCCTAGGTGCAGGTTACAACGCATCCAGTGATACTATTAAAAGAAATATCGTTTGTTGTTGCATTGGGGAATCCTTATAAAACATCAGGAAAACTGCCTGAAAGAATATAAATGTGTTCAGGCAATGGAGTGAAATATTCTTAAACTGCAGGGTGATGGCCTGTGGCTGGATAGGTTTTCAGAGCAGCTGTTTTGATGTGATTGTTGCTTTTCCCAACAGTCATAAATTGGATGTAGTAGAACCCTTTTTTTGTTGAGGCTTTGCAGTTTGGGGGTCCAGAATCCAAGCTTCTGTTATGAAAGCGAGATTATCTAGCCTAGAGTTCATGAAATAAACTTTGCTGGTTCTTTTTTCCTTTTGATGAGTTGTTTACATGCTTCCAAAGCTGTTAGGCTTTTTCCATGTACAGACCAAGGTAGTCTTGCAGAATTTGTTTTGTGTAGCTGTTATGGGTGCATTGAGTGTTGGCCTTGAGTGTGGGTCTGTGTCTGTGCTAAACTTGCCTGGCTTGAATCACTACTCACTGGAGTATTTATCTGTGCTTATGAAGAGCTATGCTGAGTTATATCAAGGATTACCCTGTGTTGTTAAGCGACCCTAGTGTGGCCAAAGCTCATTTAGGTGAGGGTCAGCTGGAGCCCATCTGTCTTGGTCACTTGGTAAACCCATGGTGGGACTTTCTGCTGGAGCAAGGCTCCCCTGGTGATCACTGGAGACCTCCTTAGTGTGCAGCCAGTGAAGAAGAGCATGATTTATCTTCCTCTCAGATTTGTAGAGCAGGACAGATGAGCTGTGCCTTGGAAGTGCCCATTTCCTAGTGCCTCCTGTACAAAGGGCTGGGGGAATTGCTGCCCAGCAGATGGGTAACCTCAGGTGGGGTAAACTCATCCACACTGGCCTCTAGGACTGGTCAAGCCCATCCTCTCACATGCAGCTTTTCTCCACAGACTGGAGAAACCACAAGCAGCCTGGCTGCTGCCTCATCTTTCACCTGCCTGTTCAATGAAAAAGCAAATCAGCTGTGCCTGTGGAAGAGGCAGTTCAGCACAAAAGTGAACTCACTTGGGTGCCAACCTGCCAGTTTCTCCAGCTGGGCTGCAACAAATCCTTTGAAGCCCAAGCACAAAATGTCTATTGCTAGGTAATTGTAACCTGAAGTTATTTATTAGGAAGGTTAGGCTGCAGAACAACTTTTATACCTACTAGCATATTTTTAATTTTTTTTTTAAAGGATAGTATTAAAAATACCCATTGTTCATCTGTCCTACTTTAAAGGAAGCTAAAAATCATCTGCTGAGGCATGTCACACTTTGCAAAGAGAAATTTAAAGAAAACCATAGATCTGCATGAAAATCTGAGACCTGGGTAGGAAAGCTAGAGTCATCCTGATCCCAAGAGATGAGCTCCAGGAACTCTAGAGGGCAAGAAGAGGAGCTGCAGATTATCTCTTTCAGTTGTCTTTCTTTAGCCTCTCTCTGCTTTTGCGTCAGTGTGGAAAGTTCAGTGTTTGCATTGCTCTTCTCTTAAATACTGTATCAGTTCTGGTTTTTATACTCATTACCTTCTCTGTATTTTACCTTGTCTTCCTTACTATAAAATTGTCATTTCTGTAATCTAAATTATACACTAAAGGCTTGTGTGAGCTATATTCATGAGGGAGCTGTTTATCCCTGAAATTTGGGTACCTTATTTAGGCAGCTTACCCAGCCTTTATTTCTTAAGGGGTAAAATAAAACAGATGCACACAGGAAGCTTCTTGAAAGTCCTGGCACTTGTACATACAGGTGTAAGCTCTGGAGCATGAGGTAAGCTTGGTTTCTGTACTAAAGCCATTTTAAACTTTTTCTCTTTTCCATCCCCTTGGTTTGGGGATAGATTGCATGAAAGGGTTTACCTGGAAATTACTGAGGTTTTTTTTTTTTTATGTATGAAATTGTAATACTTATTTACCTTCTGCCTGCTGCTACTAAAATACTCTATGTAAGTGCCAGCTGCTGTAACAAGAAGTAATTTGGACAATTAATAGCTCTTGATGCTTTCTGTTGTCTTCATTCTCTTTTGTATCTTCCCTGGTTCTGCATCCTTCCTGTGTAATTGCAAGTTGCAGGAGATGTAACCTTTCTGCATGCTGCTCACAGGTCTCCTTTGATTCCTCTGTACCTCTGTTCTGATCCAGCCACCTCACACTCGTCCCCAGATCTCTTTCTGATCACTGTCTCAAAGCTTGGAAACATCAGCACATTAATCTCCTTTCAGGTTTTTATCTTTGTTCTCGTTATTGATATTATTTGGCCTGAGTGCATGGTGTATAGCACACTGTATTACAGATGGGCTTAAAGCAAATCCATCAGCTGTTCTAAAATTAGGCAATGCTGCTTGAAAAACTCTGTTCACATTTTTTATGAAGGTTTTGTGCTTATACATAGGCACATTAAAAATGGCTGAACTCATGTAAATCTCCCTGGTAAGTCTGGAGTTCTTCAGTGTCTAGGTCCTTTCATTATTTACAAGTAAATACATTTTAAAAATGCAGTCATAAATCTTTGAAAACATCTTCATTTGTGCTCAGTTGAAACTTTGCTAACTGTATTATACAAAATTGACAGCAATGTAGAAATGTTTTAACTCTCCCTGTAGGTAGGATTGAGTCCTGCTTGTAGTGATAGGAAAGCAAGCTGTAGGATTTAGGATGTCTGTCACATACAACTTTTAGTATCTCTGAATTTAAAAGGAGGAAAACAAAATCAGGGGACTGAAGGCATTAAAATCTATCTTCCTGAGCCAAGAGTAAAAGAACTGGAAAGAGGAGGAAGAATTACTGGTACCTTACTGCTGTGTTAACATGTTTACCTGCAGTGTATGCTGCCTTTTGCTTTTCAGTCTTGCAGTGCTGACAGTGGGTTCTTTAAAATGTGTTGAAAATTGGCCAGGCAGGACACACTGGGACCAAGTAGATGCTCTGTGTTGCAGAGCAGCAGTTCAGAGCTGTGAGAGGAGTGTGGGGCCAAGGACATTGCTGGCCTTCAGACTTGCTGGGAAGGTGCTGAATCATCTTCTCCAAGCCCTTCTTGCACTGCAGCAGAGCTGCTGGCCCCCTTCCCTGGCTGGCCTGTGCCCTGACAGTCACAGGAATCCTTTGCTTAGGTTGTTCACTGGCACACATGCACACCTAAATCTGTGTGGCTGCCCAGCTTCCAGTTGTGGCAATGAGGAAGTGGTTCCTATCACTGCTAAGGCTTCTCTCACCATCAGAGCTATTTACATTTATTCATTTTGTTACCTCTGTGCTCTGCTCTGCCCTGGAGAGTTTTGTTCCAGTCTCCTGGCGTTCAAACATAAGTATCCACAGTGGGGTTTGCAAATACACACATCTTTGGAAAATTGGCATGTGATACTTAGAGCAGCTATGCAGCATCCAAATTACACATCTCATAAGGCATGAAAAAGAAAGTGGGCAAGCAACATTAAATAGCATATTTGTGCAAAAGCAGCTGAAGTGTGATTTCTGTGGGAACTGTGACTACTTGCCTAAGCTTTGTGCATCTAAATTCCTCATTTAGGGTTGTAAGTATTTAGGAAGGCTTTCTCTCTTGTTTTGTATCTAGTGTCTAGCTCTTTAAGGAACTGGATCTGACTACTCTTAGATTTTTTCTTCTGGGTTTTTTTTTCCCCTTCTCTCTTTTCTGGGTTCAGACCCAAAAAGTGATAGTTTTTCCAAGTAGCTGTGTGTTATATTTCATCTCCTCGGCATCAGGAGGAATTTCATTGCACTACACAGAACATTGCATCAGCAGCAAAGCTTGTACAGCTTGTCAGTGGGTTCCACAGCAGGGGCAGGATAGGAGGCAAGGACAGGTTCCTGTGTTTGAGTGGATTATCAAATAAAAGAAACTAATAAAAGCTCAAGACCATGTCAGTAATCTTTTTCAACTAATGTTTTCTCAGAAATTGTATGGTTTCTTTTTTGTGTGGCTAGTGTTCAGTTATCATGACATATATTTTGCAGTGAAACCTTAGAAATTTGACTCTGTTTTATCAGATACATTAATTCACTAACCTTTAAGAGCCTGAAAAATATTTTCAATGTCATGCAAGGTTAGATTCAATCACCCACTCCTGCTTGATTTCCACAGGGCCAGTTGGTAAGGTGTTTTGCTGTTTTTTTTTTAAATTACTCAGTAGATAAACAACTTAAGTTATGTATACATACACTTAAGTGTAAGCTGGTGAAGTAACAGTGGAAAAAAAAACCTTGTTGTGTAAGTAAGTAACCTGTTTAGCTGTTGTTTTTCCTTCTACCCCCCAGCCCCTGCCACCTCCTGCACACGTGTACAGCAAAGGGCAGTCAGCTTAATTGGGCTGGTTTCTTTTTTCTTTCCTGTTCTCTTTGCTGAAATCTGGCGTTGTGTTAGATGCCATGAACAATTCAGCTCTAGCTTTCTTATCTGAGTTTGTGACTGTCCGCATCACATGAATTACATGTTTAGCTTTTCAGTTTCTTGTAATTTCATGGATCAGTTTAAGTTAGTTCATTTCTTCTCTCTGTATATTTATAAGGGATTTGCACACCTTCATGTTCCCATTTTCTCCTAGCGCTCTTTTTTAGTTAGTCATGCAGTGCATTTGCATGGGGTTATAGGTGATGGAGTATATTTTAAATTATTATGAGATCTTCTGATGAAAAGACTGTGAGCTCAGTGTTGCTGAAGACAGTGTTGATGTGGTATCTTGAACTGGAGGCTGTTTCCACAGAGGTTCTTGAATTATTGCATAGGACAAACCTGGGTACTTGCATTGTGTAATGTCCTCTCCCATTATCTTTATTAAATCATTTTGTACATGAGATCCATCTCTTGCTCACATATGCCTCTCCTTGGTTCCTCATCCACCTGCACTCTCCCATCTGTCAAACAACAAAATAACTCTTTGATAAGAATTAAATATTAATTTTATGAGCAATGTCTTACAAAAGAGTAAAACTGTTCTAGAGATAAATGCTTAGTTCTCCATAAGAGTAGAAAATGAGGTGACGGAAAATGCCAGGTTGTAGTTCACAGACAGCAGCATTTAAATGGTTTGCTATAATCATATTAGGATAGAATTAAATTGAGTTCTTTATTTTGTGCTGCAGTGGAATAGGACTGTTACTGATGATTTTCTCCTCCCTCTTGCTTTGATGATTAGTGTGAAAACTCAAGCAGCAGAAATTACAGGAGTTCTGCAGCAGTGCACGGAGACAGTGGTGTGAGGAGGTCTGACTTGGAGTGTTGTGTCCTTGCACGTGAGAGCTCTGGTGCTTCCCTAATAGACTGAAAATGAGACCACTGCTGCTTTATAAGAGGTCTGTTCCAGCCACATTGCTCTACAGCTTGGCAGATGGTGGCATGTGAATGGTTTCATATTGATTGGATGGATTTGCCTCGGGGTAATAGGAGTATGGGTCCTTAAAGATGTAATTCTAGATAGTTTTTTGTTTTGTTTTTTTTTTCTTGTTATTTGAAAAAAAAATCCAGCAAAAATGTGCATTTGTAAAACATTTCTCTTTACATGAGAGGAGTGTGTGGTAATCAAAGCACTGAAGTTACATGGAAATGAAAAGTCCTTAAATAGATTATCACAAAGACCAAAAAGCCAAGAATACTTATTTACTAAGTGATTACGTTTTTACATTAGAAGAAAGTGACACTTTTAATTAGTGTTCAAGGCATATGGTGAATGAGAAAATAAGCTTATTTCATGCAAACAGAAATCGATGCAAATAACCTTTCTCATATAAAAAGGGATGACTTGAAACTCAATACATATTCAAGAAGGTTAAGTCATTACTGCATCACTTTAATATTAGTTAAAGGCCAGCAAAGAAAATCACTACTCTGCATATACTTATTCAACATGGATTGTAATAAATGAAAGGAAATAGGTGATGGTGCTTTGTAGGAGGTAAATCTAAAGAAGCCCTTGTCCATCTAATGCATTTATTATTTAACCTCAGTAAATAACCTTTTGGGTTCTGCCTTAGCACAGGTAGTTGCCAGATGCCCTATTCCTCCAGCAATTCTTCCCAGCTGGTAAAGACATTTTGTGGTGCTCTTTTATTGTTCTTTCTCGCACCTCTGCTTTGTGCTTTCAGTCTTGTAAATGTTGTTTGTAAATCCTTCGGTATGAAATGACTTTTCGAATGTGTTTGTACAGCACCTAACACAAAGATCCCAATCTCATTCATGCCTCTGGGTGTTGCTGTAGAGCGTTGAGTGAATTGGTATTTTTTATAGTAATGGAAGTATTTCTTGAGGTATTTGACCTTAAATAAAGTGGAGAAAAAAATACTTAAATAGCTTGCAGACATGATGGAACAGGGACAGTTTGATACCTTGGGAGACTTGGGTGCTATTGAACACTGGATCCTTTCCATGTATTTTGGTCTTGTGCTCTGATGCGTGCAACAGTGGCTTCATAAATGAATTTAAGCCACAGTAAGTCATAGCAGTATCTTATCAAGTTGTCTTCATTTTGCTTGAAGGTATAGTTTGTGCTTTCTAACAGAATTATTTACATGCTGAATTTTGTCTTTCCATGTGAACACAATGCTGATTTTTGTTCTTCCCTAGTACAAACGAGTTATTTGTGTGTGCTTTCTCTTTTAATTACACTTTGTTCTCAAAACTGATTGGGTTTTACCACTTTTGCTGAATGAAAAGCTCCTGTATAAATTTTAAGGTCCCTTTAAAAAAAAAAAATCTGTGTTAAAGGCTAAGTGATTTTAGGGTTTTGTTCATGGGCTTGCTGCTGGGGAGGAAAGGGCATAAAACAGTGACAATTTTTTTTCCTCCTGCTTGATAAGTGTAGGGGGGATTTACGTTGTATATTACAACCAGCAGCTATTCCAAGAAAAATCTTTAAGATGGTTACTTGCATCTGTGTACACTGCCCACCTGGTGGTTATGGAGTGAACTGTTACTTTAAAGAATAGTTTAAACAACAGCCATGTTTGGGGCAGGCTAATCTTGCAAAGAGAGCAGTACATATAACAGGAGTCTACAGTGTGATAAGGGGAAAATTCAGCTCACTGACTAGATGTTTTAATGTGCGAACTCTAGGGAAATAACATATTGACTATTCTGTTGTGCGCAAGAAAATTGAAGAACCCTTTGCAGACAGAGGGCTTGCAAAGGATTCTTTCTGTTTCTCTTAACCAAAATCTGTGGCAAGATGTTTGAAATCAGCAGGACGCTTAATGCTGCTTTGTTAAATAATGAGGTAATATTTTGTCACTTTTTCTGGGCAGCAACTGTTTTTTCTCCTTTTTCATATGTTGGTGAAGGATTCAGTTTAATCTTATGCAAGTAAGATTTTTTTTTTAAAAAATCATTCTTCAATTTATCATTTTTTTCCTTTTGATGCTTTTGGAGAATTGGGTTGTCTTTTATTTGCGGTTTCAATCGGCTGCTGTTGCCTAGGACATTATGCCACGTAAGGCTTCTAAACTGCACAGAGTAGGTAGTTATTAACGCTGAATTGGCTTCTGGTATAGTCCATCTGGGCTCTGTATGAGAGAGCTTGCTAGCGGCTACTGATGCTAAGATACCCGCAACCTTTGGGATGTATGCGTGGTGGAGAGGGGCTCAGTGATATGAGATCACTTCTTTTAAGGGAAACTGTCATTAATGAGTCAAGAAACTGCTCATTTATGGTAAGGAGAGGAGGGGGGGGCTGGGAAACAACCTTGTGATTTCATTTTGATATTGGATTAGCTGTTTAAGACAAGTTTCTTTTTGTGGGGATGGAAGATTGCACTAAAAATATGCTTTGCTCAGGGGCTTGCTGGCTGATGCTGGAGAGACTGTATAGAGAATGTGATGCTTTACAAATGTCACCACCGTGATGCGGTGGTCAGTCCCTTTGCCTGAAAGATAAATGGTACTATTGGAAACACGAGAATAAGGTTGACTTTTTCAACAATAGGATTCTGCCTTTGTCTTTGCAGAGCGAGGCCTCTGAGGATGTTTGAGCATTTGTTTTAGTGTTTCTCAGAAAGGCTGCGTGTGTGGGGCGCTTTTTGGGAAAGCGGTCAGTGTGCAGAGTACCTGGATTTACAGTTGGATAAGATTAGCTAATTTTTGAGAGTAGCAGCGTGCGATTATTGTTTCAGAAAAATGGCTGAATCTTGATATGCATAACGAATTTATAGTAACGAAGTAGGCTGAAGTTGAAAAGACTTAAAAATAATTTCTGGATGCCTTCTCTGGTGTTATTAACCCCTGAAGAGACCTTAAGTAAAAAATATACATTATAAATCTAACTTTAATATTTCATGTATGTTTGCACAAGAATCTATGGTAATATACTAGCTGTTGTAGCATTTTGATGTCTGTGTTCAGTTTAATGGGTCACCTAAATTTGAGTTAGGAAATGTATCTTACAGGCTAGTTTAATCTATGCTAGTTTTTACTAAGCTACAAATGTGCTCAGAAAGATGCGTGGTGAGAGAAATCCTCTGCAGCCTTTCACATTGTTCGTATTTTAATTGAATTCAGTGCTCATTCCACAAATAGATTGTATGATGTCTCTTAAATGTGATTTTTCTCCTTGCTTGGTTTGTGTGTAGCTGGATTTTATGAGCTTTACTACATTTCATACGTTTTATTAGTGTGTTTAGTCTCTGTGTGTGTTTGAGTGTGTCTATGGTTTAAAGAAATTTAAAATGTACTGAAGGTCAGTCCCCAGCTTAGCAGTGTGGAGGGAATATTTATGCTTTTTAAAAGATGGAACTTGTAGAACAATGATGATTTTATTTACGTGTTTTGGAAATGGTTTTGGTGCTTTGTAGTCAGGTTTTCTTTCTCTAGGAAAGAGCTAAGTGAGCTTATAATGTGGCCCATCCTAGGTTTCTTGGTTTTCAGCTCTTACATTTAAAATGCTTGCAATGATACTGAATTATTTTTTAGGAAATTTATTTCGTTGTTGAAATGAATCTGTGGACGGTAAAACTAAATGATCCTATGTGTATTAACAGAGTAATACTCGGTTGCTTTAGTTGAGATAAATGTAAATTCAAGGTTTGTTGTAATTACAGAGTGCCATGCCTTGTTACTTAGAACAGAAGATGCTTTAGGAAAATACCTCTCAAGTAAAGAGAGAGAATTGAATGCTTCTTAACTTGTGTGAATTCTTTAAAAACTTGCTGTGGTCGGAAGGGGGTAAAATATTGCTGTTTGGAAGTGAAGTTTTGTTAGTTTGTCAGTGGCAGCGAGCGGAGGATTAATGAGTGTGCATTGTTAAGTTAAGCACGTTTCTCTGAGGCTGGAAAAGAAAATTCTTTTAAATGCCCAAAGTTAGCTGTTGTTTTATTTCCTCTCGAGCCGAAGAATAATGAAGTGAGGTGGCAGAATAATTCTGAAATACTACTGTAGTTCGGGGGGAGCACCCGATAAAGAGGTGTCTGCTGTGCCTTAGACATTGTCAAGTGGCAGCAACATCAAATCCACTCCTTTAAAAATACGTATTTTAAAAAACCTCACTCGGCGGAAGGAAGGAGAGATGGGTTGATTATTAAAATCAATAGTACCTGAAAATAAATGCAGCTTTAAATGCACGTCAAAGTGCTTTTGTTGTGCCTTTAAGCCTAGAGGCAGATCATTAAATATGCATTTCTCCGGAAAGCAACTGTCGAAAAAGATAAGGTGGTTAAAATACGCCGGACCTGGGAGCGGGGCGCGCAGGAGGTAAGGAGATGTAGGCACTGGAGCATGGCCGAGGTATGGCACCGCCGGGCCCAGGGGTGGGAACAGNCGCGCGTCCCGCCCCGCGCCGCTCCGCGCTCCGCCCGCCGCCGGCGCCGCCGCCCTCCCGCCGCAGCACCACACTGAGACAACGAGATAATATACTTAGCTATTATTATTATTATTTATTATTATTATTATTGCTGCCGCTATTATTATTATTATCGATAATAATTTCTCGCTGCACAAACGTCTAGCAGTGTGCTTTGTGGCTCTTCAAAAAAAAAAGAATAATAATAATAAAATAATTCCCTGAAACCTTAGCAAAACCGTTAGAAGAGTTGAAGCCTTTCAAGACACCCAATATTTGCCATTAAGAATGGTTATGGTAGGTATTAGTAGTTTTACAATCTGATCGTAGCGGGTTTATATAGAGGTAGATATAGAAGCTAACATACAGGTTTTCCCCGAATCTGCATCATTCTCAGTCTGTGTTTTCCCATGAATTTAGTTTTCTGCTACTGATCTGTTTGTACATGATCTCTCCCTTTCCCCCCCCCTTTCTCTTTCCCCCTCTCTCTCGCTCTCTCTTTCATATTTAATGTCTGCGTATCCTTTAATAAAGGATGTACTTTGTCATTTTAAGGTAATTGCGATTTCTCTCAGAATAAAGAGAAAAGCTCATTTCTAATGCAAGGCTGGTATGTGGCTAACTGAAATGCAAAAGGAAGAAGAGGCTTTTTTTTTTTAAGGGTGGGGGAGAGTTAATTTCCACATTGACATTTTGGAGATACAAATGCAAANAAAAAAATGGGGCTGCGTGTTGTTTCTTCAACCAGGCCTTAATTACTAGACACAAGCAGCAGTTCAGAAATCTGGTCTCTGTTGTTGTAGAGGTCACCGCATCATTAACATTGTCAATCTGGCAGCGGCTAATTTCAATAGCACCTGATGTCGCAACGCCTCCCCCCCCACACACCACACACACCCTCCCTCCCCCCCTCCCGCCCC